>BPTQ01000005.1:342406806-342643747 GCA_019973895.1 Chrysanthemum seticuspe | reverse complement strand
ATGTGTATAAGAGACAGGTTATATGAGTTAGATAGTTAAGGTACTTCCGCAAGACTAGTCCACAAATTCAACGGAACTTTCTTCAAAAGCCTACCCTAACAGACATTTCAGGTTACTATGCGGATGCAGTGAAAACTTTCCAAACTACACCTTTCGAGGAACTAATGAGCAAGCCAAGAATGCTGATTAGACTTTCGAGGGAACTAATGATAGTACAAGGATATGATTTGTATAAAAACTAGACAAGTATTTTTACCTGAATCTCGATGTATGTTTGCTTTAAGAATGTGTAACTAATGAGTCAAGGATATGATTTGTAAACTAGACAAGTATTTTTACCTGAATCTCAATGTATGTTTGCTTTAAGAAGGTGGATCATATTATTTTCATCTATAAAAAATGAGTAACTATCTTTGTAAACTCAAGTTGTTACAATATTACCATCCACTGTATTTTTTAGGCACTGATTATTGGAGCCATAATCCTTTGGTAGAATGTAAACGTTTCCGCAAATCATATTAGTATCATCTGAATTGCATTCTTCCAGAATCACAACTGATCCACATGAGGATGCAATACGTGCCATATGTGGAACTCCTTCAATACACAACCATGTTAAGCTCCTCGTACTCTTAATTGAAGATCTGCATAGAGGTGCTAAGATTCATAGTTGAATTGATTGTTTAACTTATCATTTTTAATTTCTAGCTCCTTTGCTAGAGGTTTTTTTTATTTATAAAATTTGAAATCAATAAGTACATCTAAAGTTGCCAATGTATTTTATTTTCAAACCTGTAAAACTGTTGGGTTTTACTAATTATAAAAATTATAGAAAACAAGTAAACATCATCAAAGCATGCAGCGGAAGTAATAGGAATAATACTTGTAAATTAATCAACCGAATTAAAAGTATATGCGTACCTTTTGCGAATCAATGCAATTAGGGTTTATGAAAACCCCCAATTAAGATCAACAACCAAGAAACCCTAAACCCTAATAAATTAGGGTTTGTGAATGTCGACCAACACCTATGTCGACCCACCAAGGAAATCAACCACCAAGATTCACAAGCTCAAGCGTGCTTGTTCTTCGTTCTTGTACACACGTACTATTAGCGATTTGATGTGAAAAGCTAGTTTCTTGATCACGAAACAAACCAAATACTTATTCTTTAGTTAAGCAAATCGAATCCCTATGGGAAGGGGAGTTCGACCGGCCACATAAAAGAAAGAGAGAGAATGAGAGAAATTAGGTTTGCAAGTCACCAAGATTAGGTTTAGAATGAACACAATAGGATTGTATTTATAGTTAACCAATCTTGGAGGACAAGTTAATGTGTGGGTTGGGTTAGGGAACCCCAACCGATCGGCCAATCAATCCCAAAGGGATTCTAGATCCTTCCCGACTTATAATTCCATCTCTAGTCCTTTAAGTTTACATTTAACGACCGTTAGCCAAACCTCGTTAAATATTAACCACCGTTAAGTATTTATTTCATGACTAATAATTAATAATAATAACGTTTTATATATTATAATTATTTACATCAATTCT
Source organism: Chrysanthemum seticuspe (assembly GCA_019973895.1). Lineage (NCBI taxonomy): Eukaryota > Viridiplantae > Streptophyta > Magnoliopsida > Asterales > Asteraceae > Chrysanthemum > Chrysanthemum seticuspe. The sequence goes on along the minus strand of BPTQ01000005.1, from coordinate 342,642,193 downwards.
CATACGTAATGTGTGCAATCCCGAAGTCTCGAGTTCGAATCCGGTCATACTAATATTAATAATTATCCATAAACCTTTCAGCTCCCACTTGGATATTACTTAATATAGTAATGACATTGGTTAGTCTAGCTTTCACACGCCAACGCCCCCAGATCAAATCGAGTATGGTCTCCTGGAAAAAACCATTTAATGATTCATCATTTTTACTTATCCTTTTGTTACTAATACTACATTAACTATGAATATGGATCAAGTCATTTCATAAGTTAATATTTTGTTTCTCGTTGTATTTCGATTGAACAAGATTACCAAATCATCTGAACGTATTCCAGATAGATCTTGGGTAAGGCCTTACAAACATCTTGTCAACCCTACGAGGGGCCCAAATATAGTATTATGCTTTGAAACAAATTCAAAGGAACAAATTCTCTTGACTACAAACATAACTCATAAACTTTGTAACACTTCCGAAAATAGCCCTTATAACTACCAGTTACGGATAGCGTTAGACTATCTTACACAAGTGCACTACATTCATAACAGTTATCTGGTATCTCAAGTCTGAGGATAAACACTTCATGATATACTTAATGACAAAGATCCATAAAGTATCATCATGTAAAGTTGGGATCTGTCCTATATTCAATTCATTGAATATCATGTGAATTTGGCATGTCCCACGCATCAATATACTTAAAGTATATTCTACCAAAACTCAGATTTGTCTTAATTCAATGACATTCCCACATCATTGATCGACAACGGACTTTTAGAATAACATAAGTTATTAACGGATTAAACATGCAAATATAGGATATAATATTAAGAAAATGAAAAATAAACATAACCAATATTTTATTTCATTTAAATAATATTTGTTCATAACATCCCTTATCCAAATACTAAATAGATCAATGCATGATAATACTGTTAATGAATTATGTCTCAAGTAATGACAATCATATAGATGGTCAATCAACGGTGGTTGACGCACCGCCAGATATCATTGATGTTCCTGACGAAGACGATGATATTATTGCTGATGAAGACGCCCTTTCTCATGATTTAGCAGATTATGATGTTGAAGCCCTCATCAATGTTGATGATGATGGTGTTGAGAAAGTTTATTCTAGTGAAGAAGAAGATTGATCTTGAGTTGTAACTTGCAAAATACACTTATATATTTGAATGAATGAATGAAATTGTTGTGGATTGTTTAAATGTGTATATTTATTTGGATGTGTATGTATTTGGATGTGTGCATGCTTATATTATTTTGTTCATGAATTTCTATATCTTATGCTAATTGTACTTGTACAGATGTCGACAGATGTTGCACGGTCCCACGGCGGTGACGGTGGCGGGGAGGATGGTCCCCCTCCAGACCGCGTACCCACCGGTTGCTGGGCAAGCTTCATTAACAAAGGTAAGAATTTCCGGATTATTGTAATACAAGCATAAATTTGATACATATTTATGACTTTTATCACTAACTTGATTTTGCAGGAAAAGGTAAACGAAAGCCCAATTTGGGCGGCAGGGCAGCGGGCAGGCTGAATACCCGCGACAAGACCCGGAACCTTTCGCTGAAGGCAATCGCAGACGAAAAAGGTCCCGTGTCGATCACTTTTGAGGTGGGTGACAAACAAACCTTAAACCCTCTCGGCCCCCATGCGGCTCATTGGTCTAACTACATCGGGGAGGTCGTTAGGAAGGTGCCGTTTTACTACCCTTCTTGGGAGAAGGTCCCGAAGGAGAAGAAGGCGGGAATCATTTCAGATATTGGGGTCAGTTATCCTTTTATGTTTATTTCATTATCGTGTTCATTTATTTAATTGTGTATATTTATCTAAATTCGCTTATTTATTTATATCATATAAATAAATAAACAAATTTAAATAAATATATAAATTATATCTCTAACTCTGTTTTCGTTTTGTTGTATATGATTGCAGACCCTATTTGACCTAAGGCCGCACATGGACTCCCCCCGCTGGCCCCAGATCTACGAAGGCATAAACTCGCACCTGCAAAAAGCCTACAATACTAACAAGGCTTCTTTCAAGGCCAAACATTGGAATGTAGACCCCACCACCGGGGATTACGATGTGGAGGCGATTAGGCGGGCACGTCCCGAGGAAATTACAGCGGGTGATTGGGATGAGTACATTAAGTTTTGGAATGATCCCAAGAACATTGCTCGAGCCGCTACAAATCGGCTTAACCGGCAAAAGAGAAGGTCATATCTAGACAGGGATCCCGGTCGCTTTCTCGCCTTCGAGATGATATGGTAATAAACATTATAATTATTTTACATGCATATATACATATATATATATATATATATATATATATATATATATATATATCTGATTATACGCTTTGGTGTGTTGTGATTTGTCGTTTTTAAAATTATTCATCTTATATGCGTGTGTATGTACAGATGCAGGCATCAGAGACTCATGAATACCCGTCACTCATCGACACTTTTTGGCGAACACATACTGTTGATGGGGTATTCCCTAACGATGAGGACCGCCGGATATATGTAAGTTTTGTTTCAAAACACACTTTAATGAATTATCGAGAAATAATGTAGCAACCCGACTAATATATTTACTATCTTGTGTTTTTGTCACTACATAGGACGAGATGAAAAAGCTTGAGGCCACGGGTCAATACACGGAGGATCAAATCAATGCGTTGGCAAGAGGGGGTAAGCTTCGTGGGCATATTCCCGGTGTGGGTCGCGTATTGCCATCACGGGCCACATCCAGGCCAAGTATGCCCGTCCCCGGCGAGTCGGTCACCAAAGATGTAGGCTTTATCATGAGTCTCCTCAGAAGCGACGACAGATACGCGGATATGTTTAGGGAGTATGACTCGGGTGGTGCTAGCGGGAGTGGTGGGTGTGGTGATGACGAGGAGAATGGCGGTGATGAGGATAACAACGGCGAGAGGTAGTTGTGTATATATTATTAGTATGTTACATTGGTACTAGCTTTAGGTAGTTGTGTTATATATTATTAGTATGCTACATTGGTACTTTAGGTAGTTGTGTTATATATTATTAGGTTCATCTTGGCGCCATTTAAACACTTGTTTCCCTATCTATCAATGCACATATTGACTTTTGAGTCGTGTTTATGTAAAAGTTGTGATCTATTTGTATTGCGTTGATCCGTTATATGGTATTTGTGTTTTGGTACAAGTTGTGGCGAGTCTATACAGGTTTTGGTACAGGTTTAAAAAAAATGCAGACCTTTCCCCGGCGACAGGTCGCCGGGGATAACACACACTAAACGTTGACAAGACAACGAGAAAACTAGGTTTCCCCAGCGACATGTCGCCGGGGATAGTAGGCTAACTCGTTGACTTGTCAACAAGTAACCATAGTATACCCAGCGACATGTCGCCGGGGATACTTAATCACTATAATTAGTGTCTTAATCATTTTGCTTAATTCGACTATTCCCCAGCGACATGTCGCTGGGGATAATGTGCCACAGTGGCACTGCTTCTTTGACTTAAATTTGAGTGGGACCCACGTCGTCGCCGGGGATTGTCGATGGGGATACAATCCCTTACGAGACTTCCCCAGCTAGGATTCCCCAGCGACATGTCGCTGGGGATACCTTTCCCCAGCGACATGTCGCTGGGGAATCCCCTCATATGTCGCTGGGGTAGCCAGTGAATGTTGTAGTGTATGGCATAATTTTATAATCTTAAATATTCGGTTCCAATAAAAGCTTTTATCCAAGGTCTAGAATAGGATGTTTAGTAGACAATAAATCATAACTATAAATCATTTAACTATAAGCATTCAGAATTTGGTTTACATACCATAAAAAACTAAAAAATGAAACAAAAAATAGTAGTCCAAAAATGTGATAAAACATAATAAAAATGCTGATAATAAAGTCATCTAAGACCAATTTGGTTCAATCCACGCATGAGGGTAAAGATGCTGATGTATGGTGCCGACGAAATCTTCCATGTTTTCTTCAATGTTTTTGCCATTAAATGTGTGATACATGCCTGTTTCAAGTGAATAGAACACCACCTTCTTGTTCCCCTTATGCAATCGCGAGAAGTAGACTTTGTTTTCCATCTCTGGTGTTTTGGCTTCAATGCAAAGACATGTTGCCTTAGAAATATATATCACGTGCTTTCCCAATCCGTTAATTTTCTTCCATTCTTTTGTAGAATCATCAAGCTTGAAAAGCTCAACGGATTCTCCAAACTCGCCGACGATGACTAGTAAAAGATGTTGCTCACATTTCGTAAGGAAATGTTGTACCCTGGATGTGCAACAACTTTTTGGTGCTTCGGCTACATTCTGCTTCCAAGAGTAACCTCGTTTGCCAAGACCTTTAAAAACTTGAAGTTCATTCCCATTACACAAGGCATAAAGATCTTGATCATAGAATGTTGGTGAACGAAAGGAAAATCGATCGCCCACATCAAAATCTAGGTCAACCCTGCGCCACGACTGTTTCCTTGCTACAAAATGGATGTAGACTTGCCATTCATCTCTTCCTGCAAATCCAACCACCATACAATCGGAGGAAGTAGGTGGTGCTGTGAAGCATACGGTATTGAAATAAAACTCCATCGATGGAAGCTTGCGGATATCCCTTGTCAAAGGGTTGTAGAACAACAGTTCAATACCACCAGTACTATAAACTAACAACCAACCAAATCTGGAACAACGTATTTTGCCATCTTTAATGGATACTTGGGATTTCATAAAGTATTTGTCACCGAACATTGGATCTTCGAAAGTTATAATGTCTCGATTTTTGTCTACCACCATTAGCCATGGTGAAACTAAAGAATAATACTGCAATCTATGTTTATCCTTCCATTTTATCAAAGGTGCTGCTAAATGACAATGTTTGCATGTAGCACGAAATTTCAAGTATTCCAAACCAACACAATACGCCATAATCATCTCCAGAAGATGAAAAGGAAGATTCAGTAGGTGTGGTTCATTCACTTCCATCTCTTCATCTGTAATTCTTCTTGAAACTACACCATGGTCCTTGTCCTCTTCCTCTTGTTTAAAATCAGCAGAATGAGCACCTTGTAACCTACACAGCATATAAATAATATGTATATAGATCTACACAAAATGTATTAAGTTTTCAGAAAACATCTACGTATAATTACATTACAAGCAATACCTGCATTCCCAAAGTAACACATGGCTTGTTGGAGACGCCGGCGAAGGCATTGAAGAAACGGATATGCTTTTATCCTTAAAATTGTACGAGTATATTATTTTACCCATGTCACTACGCATGTGTATATAACCCCCTAACTCTGAGGAAATTGAAGGGCTGTAAAATACCAAGTTATCACGAGCAAGATCCACAAAAAATACAGCATCTTTGATGTCTTCCGTTTCTTCCCAGATCTCACAACTCTTATATAAAACATCCAAGTATTTGGCCTCTCTCACTTCTTCCCAAGTCGGTTCTGGGCCCATATTTGTCATGTCCCAATCTTTGAGGCCCTTCAGCTGATCTTCCCATTTTATTCTAGTCACGTCCACTCTAGACAAGGACACTAGACCAAGATTTATCTTTGTTGGCTCCCAAAACCTTAGAGTGATGCAGTATAATTCTGTATTATATCCTGTTAAATAACGAATCCTTCCGGGACATTGACTATAGGGTTCATAAGGGAACAATCCAAATAACGAAAGATTTATCACAACTTGTGTCTTCTTAACAACAATATCGACTTGCATGATCATACACCTGAAAAAAGAACCATTGCTACTCAAGGCATATACATTACCATTGCAGCAAGTGAGGTTATTTATTAAATCACCATCACTGGTTAATCTCTTAAGCTGTTTAGCATATGACAATTCTGTCCATCTTATCTTCCTTCGTGTAAGGGCAAGCCGACAAAACACAAATGTAGATTTATCTGTTCTTGTTAGCAAAAGAACTGAATTGGGATTATTGGGAGGTAGTGACAAACAACACTCCCTGATAGATGTAGGATCTCCGTCTTTCAACATCAAGGGGGGGAGATTTATGATTTTAGAAGTCATTGGGTTCCAAAGAGACCACAAGTCGTGGTTGGAGAGAATCACCCAACCATGAAAACTCCCATGAATACGTTTCCCAAGCAATTCAGGGATTCGACACCGATAGTAAGACACTGGGTCATGTATGTTGAAGAAAAACTGGTCTCCCATCTCCTTTTCCTCTTTGGATTTAAGGCTTTGAGCGACCAAAAATGGATATTTTGCAGATAGGGGAGGCAGTCTATCATATATCGGGTCACAAGATATCTCCTTTTGCTCCATCTAGATGTTCATAAACAATGTTGAAGCTTCGTTAATGCATTTGTTTTTCTTCTTCTTTCTTTATCAAATCAGGATATGATACTATTGTAAAATTGAAAATTGTTTTGTAAAGAGTATTAATTAAATATAGAGTGACTGCAAAATACATTCTCGTGGTTTGCAAATTTTCACCTTTTACATTTCTATCAAAAATATTGGGTCATCTATATATTTTCGTTACTAAAAGTCAAAAAATTTACAACCCACAATTAATAAAAGTCAAACAACTTACATCTTTGAGGACGAACGATGTAATTTATTTTTGTTAATCCACTAACGTAAGTCCCACGTGTGAGGTTTTTTCATCATTTTGTTTGTCCAAGCTACCACCATCCCCCATTGTATGTCTTTTCCACTTCATTACCTCAATAATAACCTCTAAAATCCCCTATTAGAACAACTTCTTGGATTATACCGGACATCATGAGGGTTGTTGTACTTGGGGATTTAGGAGGTTATTAATGAAACGATAAAGCAGAGTAGACACATAAAGGAGGATGGTAGTAGATTGGATAAAAAAAGTTGGCGAAAAAAACCCTAACGTAGGATCCACGATGACGAAAAAACATTTGCTTAGTTAGTCCTTAGAGATGTAAATTGATGTTTGACTTTTACTAAAGTAGAGATGTAGATAGCCCATTATTTTCTGGTTAAACTGTGAAAATTTGCAAGACACATATATTTAATTTACAATTTACTTTTATATATATTGAGACATAAATTATACTCACAGAAAATTCCATTTATTTAAGCAAGTCAACATATATACATCAACAAAACTTCTGCTTGAAAATATGTTACATAACCAATATATATAGTATAACTGACATGAATGTCAAGAGAAAAACATGTAAACGATCAAACACAATGGAAATCGACAATGATAGTATGTCATCTTTAAGATCGTAAGACATATATTAATTACTGTAACTTGAATAAAACCATCGACCAACGAACTTAGCTTCTCCAACGAACCTTTTGAACCAATAACTAGGAATATTTTTGTTTCTTGAATTTAGCCGGTCTGTTATCAATAAAATGCTAAAATTTTTAAAATATTTGGATGTCGAAATTTAAGCCCAGTTGTCAAAGCGGGCAGTTGTAAATTTGAGAAAAAGGTAAACATGCATGGTAATAGATACTGTATATATCGAACAATCGGAGCTGATTAAGAATTGTATTCCAGTAGAGATATAAGCTAAATCTGTTATCATATACTTGCCGAGTACATATGTATTGCAGCTGCGAGTATGTGTAACCAAATTTTTTCGATTATACGATTTCCATGATGATAAATTTATCGAAAGTGTTACTAACAAATTCATGGTGCAATATATATAAATATATAACGAAGCATGATTTTGTATTAGTAATTTTATTATGTGTAAAGTGACTTTTTAATTGCTACTAAACAACTAAACAGAGAATTGTTATAATCATATAATCTTCACACAAACTTCTTTAACATAATAAAGTCAGCATGATTTAAATGGAAGAAAAAAAAGGTACTGTATTTAGGTTTATTTTAGCGTATCATATTATAGCACCTTATTATGTGAAATTTTAATGTGATTAGCAATTCTCATATGAAAATAACCATATTAAAATAAGCTTAGAGTTGAAAATTCATACCTCAAACTTTAATTACGGCGGCAACTTTCACACGTAGGGTTTCAATACAGGATAATAATGTCATGTATTTATAGGACATTAATTAATCGAGCAGCTTAGGAAGTAAATCCCCCAATCGAGTTTCGAATTTATTTAATTTGGACAAATATTACAAAACTATATCCAATCGTTTGCAGATGTGATATAATCTATCCGTCCAAATATTATTGTTTAAGTTTACTGTATTACCCTTAATAAAACTATTATTTACATAAATAAATGAAAAAAAGATTAATTAATTTTAAATGAGTAATAATGTTATTGTTTTTCCTAAATGTGTTTTTTTTTTTGTCAATGAACAATAATTTTAAAATGAAATGAGTATATTTTTAACTTAAAAGATACTACAATATGTGTGTTTGCTTGTACAAGTCAATTTGGCACTTTGCCACATTGCGTGAACTTCAATATAAGGTACTTCATTTCCCCCCAATTTAGTGTACCTAATTTATTTTTTATTGTAATGTTAGACAATTTATAGGTTAACCGGTTACCACCGCCATATTTTATCTTCTTTGAAAAAATTTCGACGAACTTCCGACAAGTTTTTTTTAATCACATCTTTTTCAATTTTTAATCACATATTAGCCCTTTTTGTTTTACAAATTTAACTAAAAATACAATATAAACTCGCTCATGTTTTCCTTTTCGTATTCTTTTGTGTGGTTAAATAATTATAAGCATGCGTTCGATTGACTATGCACATGGTGTTTGACAACGCTTTATGAATATAAATCCGTATTCTTTAGTGTTTTGTGGGAAACGGTGTACACTTATATTAAAAAAATTATCAGATTACAATAATAAAAATTAACAGAATATAAATAACAGAAAGTTAAAAGCAGACATAAAGGGATAGAAGCAGAAGACAGACACTATGAACAATAAACAAAGAAAGCAGGTCGTAGAACGAGGCTCGTGTTAAACACGATTCCCTTAAAACAGATTCGCCGTCAACTTCCAAAGCTGTTGTACAGCCGGACCTGACAACTTGCCTGAAATATCACTGAAGCGTATGCAGTTTCTGATCGATAGACTGCTGGAACTCGTCTGCTAAAGAAGCTACATTTTTCTGTCTTGAAAACTGAATGGCGGGAGATTATTTTATAGGCTAAACCTGTCTTGGTCACCAAAACAAGATATTAGATAAAAAAAAATAAATAGATTCGCAAATTTGTTAAAACAATAACACGATTTGATATATTTTATTATTAACACAAAATATTGTGTCAACTTCTTTACTAAGTTTCAATCTATTCCCAAAATAGATTGATACATAATTGGAAACTCAGACCCGAATCTGCAGCAAAAAAAATACGCAGGTATGCGAGGTTTCGGAGCTGCAGGAGTTCAGAAGCTTCGAACCCATTTTGGTCCATAAATCCTGAAATTTGCACGTTGTGGCAAAACCAACTAATAGATTTTGATAGCAAATACCAAGACTTCTTTATAAACCACTTCCCACTTTCCTTTCTAGGCGATGTGGGATGTGTTGTTTTCCAAAGTTTTGTGTTTCACGTGCCTCACTTTGAGATACGATATCTCATTCATATTAATTCCATTTTGAACACTCTTTAGCTCGTTGCGAAGCCCTCGTCAAGGAAAACGCAAAGCTATCATGAAATATAAATATATATATATGTTAAAAGAAATAATCTTATTCTGATTGTATATAAGTTGAGGGTCTTATTATGTTGTTTTTATTTTTCAGTTATTAGCTCTTTTAGCTTTGTTGGGTCTTTTGGTAAAGTATAGAAGTTGAAGGACTGGATATGTCAAGTGCTCAAAGTGTTGGTGTATATAAGCTGGCTTCTCTTCTCTGTCTCTCACTTCAAGATCTAGATACAAAATTACTCTCTCTCTTTCTCATATAATCACAAACCCTAAAAGATTGATCGTGTTTAAGATCTGTTGAGATTCTCTTGTTAGTGTTCTTGGTTTATTGTAATAGAACTATTATCAAGTTAGATAATAGATCTCCACCTGAGTAGTAGTGGGAGATTGGTTTGGTTAAGTTGTTGATTCTTATTTCTGGTAACTGATTGAGATCAGTTAGATTGTTTGGTTGAAGTTCTTGGTGTTGTTCTGGGTTTGTGATTGTGATTAATAAAAGGTTCTTGGTTTGAGAACCAAGATTTGTTGATTGGTTTAATAATTTGTTCATGGTATCAGAGCAGGCACTTCATCTGCTCTATATCTGATCGGAAAAATTTTTAGGGTTTCAAAAAATTTTGGGGTTTTTTCAAATTGGGTTTAATTACTTCAATTAACCAGTTTTAATTACTTGTCTGTGTCGTTAATTGCACAGATCTGAAAGTTTTTTTACAAACGCCTAATTTTTGAAAAAATTAGGGTTTCCTAAAATTTGGGGGTTTTTTGCTCACTTGATTGATTAACAAGAGTTAATCAATTACTGGTGTTTTGAGGTTGGATCTTGGAGGTAGATCTGATTTTGGTATTTCTTGGAATCTGGGAGCGGTTTTGGTGAATCTTGGAGTTGATTCAGACATCTTTTCTGGGTTCTTGGAAATCGGGTTGACTTGGAGTGATTCTGGGATTTCTTTTTGGGTTCTTGGCTAAGTGTATCAAGAATTCTATTCTTGTGCTTCCGCGAATATTTGCTTTGTCAGCACTGTAACACCTCTCACACTTTTACTTATTTCTTGCTTCTTTCTTGCTCTTTGCTTGATTGTTGTAGGTTATTTTGTTCTGTGTGTTCTATATTGGTGTTTGTGTGCTTGATTCTTGCTGTGTTTGTGTGCGCCCTTGACCTACCACCTTGAGTGGCAAGGAAAGCCTGGGAACTTCTTTCTCACCTTTTGAGTGTTTGTTTTTTGATCTGTTTGCCTGAGTATTTTCAGTATGTCTTTGCATGGTTATACTGATGATGAATTTGAGGCTGATGAGCCTGTTACTTTGATTAGTAAGTTGGATCTTAGCCATCCTCTTCATTTGCATCCTAATGATTCTGCTACCCTAACTGCTGTTTCTATAAAACTTAAAGGGACTGAAAATTATAATGTGTGGTCTTGTGCTATGTTGTTGGCTCTTGAGGGTAGAAATAAAACTGGATTTCTAGATGGCACTTGCACTAGGTCACATGTTGATGAGGTTTTAGGAAGACAATGGGACAGGGTTAATGCTGTTGTGTTGGGATGGATTTTGAATTCCATATCAGAAGATTTGTTCTTGGGTCAAATTTTTTCAAAAAAGGCTTTTGATGTATGGGATGAATTAAAAGAAACATTTGATAGGGTTGATGGTTCAGTTACATTTAATCTGCACCATAAAATTAACTCTTTAAGTCAAAATGGTACATCTATTGCTGAGTATTTTAACAAACTTAGTACCTTATGGAAACAATTTGATGCATTGGTCAAGTTACCTAGGTGCACTTGTCATGCAGCTGAGGATTTTAAGAAACATAATCAGCTTATGAAATTAATGCAATTCTTAATGGGATTGGATGACTCTTATATGCAAATTAGAAGTAATATTCTAGCTAGAGATCCATTGCCTGATGTGAAAGGTGCTTTCTCTGTGATTTCCAGTGAAGAGTCCCATAGGGTTGTTGTGTCTAGTTCTAGTGCTGGTCCCTCTCAAAGGGCTCAGTCTTCTGTGTTCTTCTCTAATGTGGGTAATAAAGGAAATCCTCAGAGGTCTCAAACTTCTGGGAATTTCTCTAGACCTAGTATTGGACCTAGATCTAATGATTCTAGAAGAACTATTGGGGGTTCTTCACTTGTGTGTGAACATTGTGGGTTCAATGGACATTCCATTGATAGGTGTTTTAAACTAATTGGATATCCTACTGATTTTGGTAAAAAGAAGAATTTTCAAAACAATAAAGCGAAAAATGTTTCTAACAATTCTGTGGGCTCTAGTCCTTCTTCTGCCTTCACAGATGATCAAATGGCTACTCTTATTTCCTTGATTAAAGGAAATTCTGGTTCTGGACATGGTATACAGGCCAATATGGCAGGTATTTTTTATAATTGCAGCAGGTTGTTTAATGAAAACTTTGAGAAGTTTTTTTGTTCTAATAGTGAGCTGCATAATAATCTTGCTAGTAAGGGTGTCATTACTGATTCTGGTGCTAATCAGCACATGACCTACACTGATAAATTTCTTGTGAATGTTGTTGATGTGTCTCATCTTAAGATCAAGGTTTCTCATCCTAATCGTACTGAAGCTTTTATAACTAAAATTGGGAATATGCCTTTGACTAGTTATTTGACTTTGTATGATGTTCTGGTTGTTCCAGAGTATTGTGTTAGTTTGTTATCTGTTCATAAGGTTGCCAGGGATAGTAAGTTGATCTTTGCTTTTGATGAGTCTCATTGCTATATTTTAAATCAGGACTTGAGGGCAGGGAAAATTCTGGGGACTGGTAATCAGATTGGTGGATTGTATTACTTTGATGGAAATCAAGGTAAAGACCTTGAGAGGTTTTCTGTTAACACTGTGTGTTTTTTATCCAAGTATACTTTGCACTGCAGACTTGGCCATCCTGCAGACCAAGTCTTAAATGTTTTAAAACCTGTTTTGGGTTTTTCTAACAAAGATTCTAAAATTTGTTGTGATATTTGTCAAAAGGCTAAACAAACCAGAGAACCATTTCCTTTAAGTGATCATGTATCTAAAAATTTGGGTGATTTAGTTCACTTAGACTTATGGGGTCCTTATAAAGTGACCAGTAGGGATGGTTACAGATACTTTCTTACAGTGGTTGATGATTTTTCCAGAGCTGTATGGGTTTATCTTTTGAAAAATGAGACTGAAGTTTTTGAAAATTTAATGGTTTTTTATAACTATTTACAAACTCAGTTTAATAAAAAAGTTAAAGTTTTCAGGAGTGATAATGGAACTGAATTTGTTAATTAGCAGTTTACTCTCTTTTGTGAAACAAATGGGATTATTCATCAGACTTCTTGTACTTATAACCCTCAACAAAATGGGATTGTTGAGAGGAAGCATAGGCATCTTCTTAATGTTGCTAGGTCTCTTTTGTTTCAGGGAGGGCTTCCCTTGAATATGTGGTCTGAATGTATTCTAACTGCTACTTACTTGATTAACAGATTGCCTTCCTCTGTGCTAAATGGGCTTTCTCCCTTTGAACTTGTGCATAATTTTGCTCCTTCTCTGTTGCATTTGAGAGCTTTTGGGTGTCTTGCTTATGCCACTATTCTGAATAGTCATGATAAATCTGGTAGTAGGTCTGAAAAGAGTGTTTTAATTGGATATTCTAATTCTAAAAAAGGTTACAAATTGTGGAGTCTTGATCAGAAACTTGTTTTCTTCTCTAGGGATGTTAAATTTTTTGAAGATATCTTTCCTTTCAAACAAAGTGTTACTATTTCTTCTAATTCTGATCAAGATTCTGGTCACCTAACTTTTTTCAATTCTGATACTCTTGATGACCTACCTGACCTACCCAATGATGATAACCATAATGATCCCAGCCCTAAGAGGCATGGCAGATCATCTCCTTGTCTAGGCAATCCTTCTAAGTTACCTAGTGAGGATGTTGGGGGGCATTCTTCTAACTTAGATGATTCTACCAGTGAGGATGAGAGGTCTGCAGCCCTTGAGGAAAATATTAATAATCCAAATTCTGAGGGTAATGAGTCCCTTCTTCAGTCTCAGGAAAGTCATCAAGATACTGGTTTTAGAAGGTCTTCAAGGCCTTCTGTGTTTCCAAAAAATTATAATGATTTTATTGTTGATTTAAAGGTTAAGTTTGGTTTAGAAAAATATGTTAACTATTCTTTTTTATCCAAGGATAATTACTGTTTTTCTACTACTTTAAATCAATTGTCTGAATCAAAAACTTTTTGGGAAGCTTCTAAACATAGGCATTGGAATGATGCTATGAATGCTGAAATGGATGCCTTACATAGAAATAATACTTTTGAAATTGTTGAGCTTCCTGCTGATAGGAAAGCTATAGGCAGTAAGTGGGTGTTTAAGATTAAGTATAAGTCTAATGGTGAGGTTGATAGGTTTAAAGCTAGACTTGTGGCTATTGGTTTCAATCAAAGGAAGGGAATTGATTTTGATGAAACCTTCTCTCCTGTTGTTAAGATAGTTACTGTTAGATGCCTTATTACTCTTGCTGTTCAGAATGATTGGGGCTTGTTTCAATTAGATATTAATAATGCCTTCTTATATGGTGATCTTTATGAAACTGTCTATATGAAATTGCCTCCTGGTTACTATGATTCTAATGATAAGAGAGTTAGCAAATTAAAAAAGAGCTTGTATGGTCTTAAGCAGGCTCCTAGGCAGTGGAATGCTAAATTGACTGCGGTTTTAATTGAGAATGGTTTTGTGCAAAGTAAAAGTGATTACTCATTGTTTACTAAGACTAGTAATAATATTTCTGTTGCTTTACTGGTTTATGTTGATGATATTATAATCACTGGAAATAGTTTGCATGAAATTGATAGTGTTAAGGAGTTTTTGAAAAGCAAATTCATGATTAAAGATCTTGGCAAACTAAAATATTTTCTTGGAATTGAAGTTTTAGAAACAAAGAATGGGTTGTGTTTGTCTCAAAGGAAATATTGTCTTGATCTTATTTCTGAATTTGGTTTACTTGCTGGAAAGCCTGCTTCTGTTCCTTTGCAGCCTAATCTTGCTCTAACTAGTGAGGCTTCTGATACTGATCCTAAACTTAGTAATATTACTGAGTATCAAAAACTTATTGGTAAGCTCATTTACCTTACAACTACTAGGCCTGATATTGCTTATGCAGTTTCTTGTCTTAGTCAGTTTATGCATAGTCCTCTGAAATCACATCTGGATGTTGCTTTAAAGGTAATAAGATACCTTAAGGGGTCTCCAGGTAAAGATTTGAGTATAGAAAAAAGTACTAGCCCAGCTATTGAGTTAAAAGGTTTTTCTGATGCTGACTGGGCTAGATGTGTTGTTACTAGAAAGTCAGTAACTGGTTACTGTGTTTTTATGTGTGGGTGCTTGGTGTCTTGGAAAAGTAAGAAACAAAACACTATTTCTAAGTCATCTACTGAAGCAGAATACAGAGCATTAGCTTCTGTCACTTCTGAAATTGTTTGGATTTTGAAAATTTTGAAAGATTTAAATTGCAAAAATCTTCTACCTGTAAAAGTGTTTTGTGATAGTAATTCAGCAATTAAGATTGTTGCCAATCCTATCTTTCATGAAAGAACAAAACATTTGGAAATAGACTTACATTTTGTAAGAGAAAAAATAATTGCTGGGGTTATTGAAACTGAAAAAATAAGCTCTGCTAATAAAATAGCAGATGTGCTTACTAAAGGATTGGATACAAAACAACATAGCTTGTTATGTTCTAAACTTAATCTTATTGATCTTTTTCAGAATAAGATTAAGGGAGGGTGTTAAAAGAAATAATCTTATTCTGATTGTATATAAGTTGAGGGTCTTATTATGTTGTTTTTATTTTTCAGTTATTAGCTCTTTTACCTTTGTTGGGTCTTTTGGTGAAGTATAGAAGTTGAAGGACTGGATATGTCAAGTGCTCAAAGTGTTGGTGTATATAAGCTGGCTTCTCTTCTCTGTCTCTCACTTCAAGATCTAGATACAAAATTACTCTCTCTCTTTCTCATATAATCACAAACCCTAAAAGATTGATCGTGTTTAAGATCTGTTGAGATTCTCTTGTTAGTGTTCTTGGTTTATTGTAATAGAACTATTATCAAGTTAGATAATAGATCTCCACCTGAGTAGCAGTGGGAGATTGGTTTGGTTAAGTTGTTGATTCTTGTTTCTGGTAACTGATTGAGATCAGCTAGATTGTTTGGTTGAAGTTCTTGGTGTTGTTCTGGGTTTGTGATTGTGATTAATAAAAGGTTCTTGGTTTGAGAACCAAGATTTGTTGATTGGTTTAATAATTTGTTCAATATAACATATACATACATTAAATAGTGTCCCAAAATTGTAAAATATCATTTTGCAATAACAATTTTCCAACATGTTTATCCTTCTTTTCTTGATAAGTGTAGAATATCTAGCTCGACATGATGATATTATTTGTGTTTGATATTAAATGGAATACTTTTTGTGCTTAAACACCAAAAATGGATTGAGTACGTGTTATAGAGCTACAAAATGAGAACATGATAAATGGAAACAACTTTCACTTGTACTGTATTAGTTTTATGAGAGTTTAATTTTGGGTTCTATTTTTTGAGTTTAATTTTTGAAATGGTTTATGAAGGATCTATAGTTGTTACAATAGTTTTTTGGGATGTTTGATTTATTTTCTTATGTTTTTCATGATTATTGTTTGGTATAGAACGGGGTCAATGAGTTAGTTTTTTGGGATGTTTGATTTATTTTCTTATGTTTTTCATGATTATTGTTTGGTATAGAACGGGGTCAATGAGTGTTTGAATAAGTTATTTAATTAAAAAACATGACTATTTAAATTTCAAAGAATTTTTTCGATATTATACCTTTTTAGTACCGGTACCGTATTAGTAATCCCGATTGTTTTTGCTCCATTCAAGGTACTGGTCCCATACTGTATATCGGGAGTCAGTAACATTTTGATACAGTACTGGCACGGTTACGGTTTGATGCCGAAATTTATTACATTTATTTTTTAATTTGATTAAAAAATAGATGTAATAAATTTTGGGTGTAGATATATAACATTCGCTCAACTTTAACAGAATATCACTAATTTCGTTCAAAGAAAATTTTTTTGTCTCTGATTCAACTTTAACCTAATGGAAGTTCCTAGAGGAGACATTGATCGGTAAACCCTAATTCTAATTTTGCACTTTCAGTTTGTTTGTTTAATATCTAATTCAAAACCCTAATTCTTAATAATCTAGTTTATTTATTTATTCAGTGATGGGCATCATATATTCATGGTTGCCTCTCCTGATGGGAGATGTTACTTGGTCAATAAACAATCAGGCAAAATTTACTGGACAGTTGAGACCGATGGTTTATTACGCATAGCTGATCGAGGAGAAAACGTCAATGACTATGCAGACCTCAAACAAGGAGATTACAATAGTCGTATGTACCACTTCCAACCCAACCGCTCCCTACCACAGGTCTTCCTTTACTAATATGTTAATATCTAAATACATGTTGATTAGCTGTGTTGTTTTTCAAGCGACCATACTGTGTGTTTTGTAATGATTATACAATATGACCTCTCTGTTCTTGATAGTTTAATGTAGCCATAAGTATTAACAAGATCGGCTCAATTATGTCTTTAGATATATCTATTTGAACTTTATAAACTCCTTTTATGAGTTTGAATTAGGTAAGTCTTTGATTCCAATTCAGAAACGTAACCATCATGAACAAGTTAATTCCAGTAGATACAAGTTTAAATTATTGTTATGAGAAAAAACGCTCTTAAATTTGCGTGAAGTTTCTCAAAAATTAATCGTTAAACTAGAACAAAAAAAAGTACATGTTTCTATGCTCTACACTCATAAGTCATAAGCAATACCATTGTCTCCCTCTTTGGATACTATATATTCCACTTTTGAGACAACACCGGGATTATCAGTAGTCAACAGTTCTATATACCTAAAGCTAAACTACAACGACCCCACCCAAATACAATACAATTCACATTAACATCATTGAAGCAATAGCATACAACATAATCAACAGAAACGTAATGCTTGAACCGCTAAAACGTATGGAAGCAAAACACGAGGAATTAACAAAAAATCAATTTGATAACTTGCATTGATCTAACTCAGTTTGACTTATTATACATCAAGTCTCTATACGCATTATTGATTATTTACATTTCTGCAGCTTATTCCCTACGACACCGCAGAACTACTTGAAGAGCATTTTAATTGGCATTATGGAGAAGATGGTACAGAGGTTTCTATAAAGGAAAAAGATTATCTTATAGATTATCAAAGTGGGGTTGTCAATGGTTCCTTTGACTCGGAGAGAGAGGTTGTCGAGAGCGAAGATTGGTTGGACTACTTCATAATTAAACGAGTAGATTATTATCTATACAGATCCTCACCCATGTGGTCCTTACAATTTGCTAGTATCAAAGCTTGGTTTCCTAGTTCCTGTGATACAAAGTCTTTTCGTGTTCCATGCTTAGTTTATCATGCCCCGGATGCTCGAAGCTTTATCAATGTTTGCAAGAATTGCAACCTGCAACCACTTCCAAGTAGTTCTCCTCTCAATGAATTAATCATGGACAACAATGCTTTAATTCGAGAGAAAAAGGATTTAACTTTGAACATCAGTAAAATGAGCGAAACAATTACCAATAACAGACGAATTGACCACCTTTGAATGATGATTAAGCTTAGATAATCTTGAAAATTATTACCCATGAGTAAGTAAGTTATAGTTTATATTTTTGGCATAAATTCATTTTCTGATGAGATATTATTGTATTACCTTTAGACACTATATCAAATGGGTCAACTAGTACTAAGTTTGTTTTTCATAATAGTTATCTTCTGGTTGCTGGATTGGTTGTTGTTGCTGACAAAGTATAAAGGTTGCTGAGTGGGAAAGGTTATTGTTGCTGATGTGAAGTTTATGTCGGTGAGAAAGACTTCTGTTGCTGATAAATTCTCTATAATTGCTAATAGTTCGGTTACTGATCTGATGAGACTCTTTATAGTTCTCAGCAAGTGTTTTTTAATTCACTAAAGAATGGCTTGAAGATTATTTGGATGTTATTTTCACTAGTATTAGACTATGGTTTGGATGTTATTTTTAAATTTAAATTTTGGTTTACCCATTGGTTTCCATTGGTTTTGTCCATTCTTTGTGTTAGAACTTAAAGAATATATCTTAGAACCTCAGATATTTATTGGGTTGTATGCCACCAATAAAGTAATGCAAAGGAACCAAGAACATTATGTAATCGCTCTTCTGTAAGCGTAAGCAATTAGCCAGCATTAGAAGTCGTCAATGGGTTCTTGGCTAAGATAATATGAGAATCCCCTTTATTTGCGACAATCCTATGAACTTTTTTTTTTAATGAACATGATAATGCTGTTTGGAAGAAAATAATGTTTAAGATACCAATCTTTGTACTAATGTAAAAGTGGTAGTCAACTTGTCCAATAAGTTTCCAAACATTTGCTAATTGTACTTGCTAAAATCTCGTATTAAATAGCTTATTGGAGGATGAAAAATAGCTTTTTGCCCTTTTGAAGTTCGCTTTATGTGAAAACCATAAGCTAAACCAAACACCCTCTTACAAAGTTTTTTATAGTGTTTTCTATTTGGGGTTTTTTATTCGCCTATCTTTTTATCTCACTTTACACTTATGAGCTATTATTCCAGGTATTTTGCAAAACACCCTTACGGACATCTACCATCATGGGTATGAGAGATGTATACAAGGTCAAACCAACATAAATCGTACATTATGTCGTTATCAACACTTCTTTCCATCCTTAATCTTCTGGTTTTGTATCTATGATTTCTTGAATCAAATTAATCAACAAAGCGTGGCCAAATTAAGCATTATCTTTAAGCCCATGTATGAGCTCATATAAGAAGTTTTAAGTATTTGGGATAGCTTATTAAAACTGTTGTCATCATATAATAAGAATTCATGAAACATGTAACATAGGCATAACAAAACAGTTTTTGATAATCTCAAAAAGATATCAGATTATTTTTGTATGTATAAAGATCAGTTTTAAGAGGAAATCACAATCACTCCAACTTGTGATTATCGTCAGCAAGTATGTATACAGAGACATGACTGCTTGTTGCACTTGACTTGTTGATGGTGGTTGCTGAGTATTTAAAATCATATTATGCTGCCGAAAAGCTAATATTTAGACAGAACCATGAGGTGTTCAGTCTCTACTCAGAGGCATTTGTTGGTTGATGACAAAGTTATTCACCATTATAAGTATTATTATGATTAGATGCAGAACTGTGTTCTTTTAATACAACAAGAGGCAAATGATCTCTACTGCAAGTGTAGAAGAAACCATAATCATATTAGTTATGGAAAAAACTGCACTTAAGATTCGATAGTATAATGTCGATTGGGTGTCAAGTGTTACCATTTCTGTAATACTTACACTGTGGTTGATATCTCTATGGGTTATTCAGTAAACGCTTGCCTGAAGCTTGAACATGATGAAGGCGCTTTTAAACCCTTCCGATCCCCAAGGAAAAAGGGAATGGCCCTTCCTCTTACCATGTGTTGAGACTGAGATTTTGTACCTCTACTACCATCACAACATTTTTTACTATGTTATCTTTTCTTTCTCCCCGTCTCTTTTCATAAGATAAACTTCGAGAACATGGTTAACTTCCCTTCCATCATTGGGAATAAAAGCCGTATACACCTTTTTTCCCTTACATTTGCAATTCGCAAACAAAAACAGAATGAGAACATTATGACTATTAGAGGTTCATTTGAAGTGCTAATAAAGATGTCGATATATACAAAACATTGCAACCACATCACATCACAACTCTCATAATGACACACACCAAATCTACACTCGACCATCAAGGAGCAGGACGATAACGCCTAGAAATTTATGTCGTATAAGGTAATTCGAGAATAATTTTGAGACGGGCCAACAAGGCCGTCCCATTGATTTGGGCGGCCCGGTGCGAAACTACAAATGAAGCCCCGTGAATCATGAAAAGCTTAACTATTATGAAAAATAAAACGTTCATTGATATTACACAAATTGTTCTAAGTATCTTACATTAGCAAAAATCAAATACTACGCTAAAAAAAGCTACATATTCAGAGTGTTACTAAAGCACAAATACAGCTTTACGTACTCCGATCTATAAAAGAAGATGCAACATATTTTATTACTTGAACAGTGCCATTCTTATTAGCTTTTTTTCAACAAAGTTGTTGATCAACATTTCATAATCAAAACTTTCTAATATATCATTCTCGATAGCTATCAATGCCAATCTATTTTTGTATTGTTTTAAAACTTTATGTGGTGGAGATAGTATTTTTGTATTTTTGAATATGGCCAATATTCGATCTACGTCGTTCACTCTTTTAAATATGTATGGCGTGGGCCTATTTGGATCAAGTTTGCTACTGTAATATATAAAAAGGGCTGTAAAAATTCAAAACACATTATACTTAGACATGTATAATATAAATACTAACGAACAATATTAAATTGAGGCCCCTCACAAATTGTGGCCCTGTGCGGCTGCCCCACTTGCACAGGGAAGAGTGTTCAAAAAAACCCAAGAAACTGAAAAATCGAACCGAACCGCTCAATCAAAACCGAAAAAACCCGAAACCAAAGATACAGAAACAAAAAAAAACGATTATACTATTCGGTTTCAGTTTTTACTTTTAGATATCTGCAGTTAATCGAACCGAATCGTGTATAATATACATGAATGTTTTTAACTAAATATTCAAATAACTGTAGAAAATTTATTCATATTATTTCACTACTTTTATTATATAACGATTTTTTTATTCCTAATGTAAAACATTTCCTAAACATCTATGTGTGAAAATTGTTTAATGTGGTCGTAACTTATAAATTCAGAACAAATATTTTTTGTTAATTTGTTATATATGCTTATTTGAATGCAATGCTTGTGACCAAATAATTATAACACGACTTTAATTTATTCAATGTTATTTAGTTTTTCTAAAATGAAATTTTAGGTTCTACAAATGTTATTGTTCATACATTAAGCTCGATTAAACGTATAAAATTGTCAACCGTGACCCGAACCGCGAGTAACCGTTCATTTTGGGTACCACATGTGTCCGGTTACCCGCCTAGAACAGTTCGGTTTTGGGTAATAAAATGAATTACCCGCCTGTCGATGGATAGTATAAATCTTCCTACTAATCGAACAAAACCACCATGTGAACACCTCTAGCACAGGGTAATCACCGCCACTGCGGGCCAACTATCTAAATTTTGTTTTCGGTTTCTGCATCTATAAGTTCACACTCAAAGGGCTAAACTAGTCAAGCTGAGAAACTTAATAAACGAAACAACTATTTAAAGGGAGGTTATCTCGTTCATTCTAGTTTTTTTCTATATTGACTCAATTTAAACCTAATAGAGTAACCAAAAAAAAAAAACTTGCAGGCTCATTATTAGTTTCGACTTCATTTGCACGCATTGTTACAATATGTAAGTTTGTAGTTTGATTTTTGTAAACTATAGAGGAGATTACGTCGTAGAAGTAGATATTAAATCATTGTCACATGCTTGTATTGTTCATAGAATTAGGAGGTTATGGATTGGTCGGATTAGAAATTTAATCTTTGCTGGTAGTATAACTTTATAATTCTGTTGTCAATAGCTTCTTCTTAGAGACCTTAATAATATCCGTCGTATAAAAAACCATACAGGTTTTGTTTGTTGTTGTAGATCTTATAAAAAGTAGTTTGTTGTTCCTTAATCAGTTGATTCATGATAATTACTTGATGTTGCTGTTTCTACTAATTTATTTATCGAATTGTGTGTCTTGTGTATTGTTTACAGTCTACACAATAGATTTAGATTTTATTCAATCCGGTCCATACACAATGAGTGAAGCACGTAAGATGCAGATGAAGGGGATGTTGGAAAAGAAGTCAATAGCTGGAATTTATAAGAATTTTATGGTAGATGTGTTAGTGGACCATGATGCTGTTGAAAATAGCGCCCCATTGCCAAGCCTTGTTGATCAAAACGAACACGATGTTTTGAAAAGGTATCAAAACTTCAAGAAGTTTGATATTGTCACCGACCATTCAGATCATCTTATCGGAGCACGTAACAAGGCAAGTGTCTGTGTCGGTGTCTGTTTTAGTTCATGGAATTGTTTTAGTCACTCCAAGTCTGCAACAAGTATATCATTTGAACACAATCTCAACAGTTCAGTGGTTTATTCACTATTTACTGATAATAACAATAATATGGTGTTGTTATAAGCTTTGATATCCAAATACATGTGTGATATGTTTTGCTCAGGTGCCAATGTATGTAGAATCAAAGAGAAAAAAGGAAGAGTGGGAGATACTTAAGAGATACTTGCCTGGTAGATACATATGCCAATTCATTATTACAAATCGGTTATCATGTGTTTAATAAAGAAAGAAAGTAAATTGAGTTTTCATTTATTTTGTTAGCTACAGAGAGAGTATTTGTGAGGGCTTATGCATCAAGGGACGATATTTTAAGAGCTGTAATTATCGGAGCTCAAGGGACTCCCTATCATGATGGTCTCTTCTTCTTTGATGTGCAATTCCCATTTAGCAGTACTTCTTCGTCATTTAACTTTATGCCTGTATGTCATGATCTCTTCTTCTTCTTAGTAATTTTATCCATTTACGATGATTATTTACAAAAGATAGTTACCTTTTTCAATTAATTCATTCGAATTTATATTTCAGTCTGTGCGCTATCACTCTTATGGCCTGCAAATAAATCCAGAAATCTATATGTGTGGTCAAGTTGCCTTGAGCCATTACATACAAACAAGCAATGGCTCCTTTGAGTGGAAGGATATGTGGGTTCAAGGGACTTCAAATATGCTAGAACTGTTTGTCCTTATACGGGATGTGTTTTTGACATCAAATCCTTTATTCAACACTTCTGTGTACAGAAAGTCCCAAGTCTCAAATGGACAAGAGCGATCCGTGCTATATAACGAGAATACCATTATTAAATCGCTCCTATCAATGATTTATACCATGAACAAACCACCCAAGGTAACTAAAATGGTTATGTTTTTGTGTGTGTTCCTAGAATCTAGGCATGCTTGCTAACAACAAATTATATGCAGAACTTCGAGGATTTTGTAACTGGCCATTTTCGGAATCGTGCACGTCATATCCTTATGGCATGTAAAGGTTATATAGAAGGCGGGTTTCTTGAGGGTATAAAAGAGGAGGGTTGCTCAATCACGTTTAGGAATGATGTGGCTTCATGCATCAAACCGCTTGTAGATGCATTTATCAAAATTGGTGCAAAAGAAGCTAAAGAATTTCTTCCTTTAAGTGAAATTAAATTTCCTTTGCATGATGAACAAAATTTAAAGAAAGGTGTAGTCTCGTCAGGTGTTACAAAAAGGAAATCTACGAACGACGGGGATCACACAGCAAAGAAAGCCTGTTTCGGTAACACGGGTTCTATCTCTAATAGTACTCAAGTCATTTCAAGTTTGGCCGGGATGCCAACAATGAATGAATTGTCAAAATCACTTATTAAGAAGCTAATAGAAAGGAATTCAAGCATTGGTATATATTCTATGGATGATGTGACGTTGAACCAGAATGATGATGATGCTTATAACAGTATCATGGCAAGGCTTGATAACATTGAAGATGTTGAGAAAAGGTATAAAAGCTTTAAAAAATTTGACACAGTCGTTGACCATTCGGATCATCTTTTTTCAGCACATAGTTTACCAACGAAGCAGGTAACATCATTTTTATGTTTCTACATAATACGGAGTAATATATTAATATCTTTGCATCATTAATTTTTTACACATTCATTGCATGTGGTACATTCCAGCCCCTGGAAATTTGGGTTAAAACGATACACAAAGAATGGACGATTCTTGAGAAAGACTTGCCTGGTAGGTGATTATGAGTTCTTTAGAAATATAATGCTTTTTGTTTGATAAAGAAAGAAGGAATTTTGATTCTTACTATGTAATTGGTTACAGATGGAATATTTGTGAGGGTTTATGAACCGAGGACAGATCTTATGAGAGCTATGATTATTGGACCAGAGGGGACGCCGTATCATGATGCTCTCTTCTTCTTTGATGTTTGTTTCCCAAGCACATATCCTGGTGGCCCGCCTGTATGCCATCTCTTCTTATTTTATGAAGTTACGATCTCCATATATACAAACAAACACACTTATTCATTTTATTTTATTTTTTATTTTTTTTTTTTTGTTTCAGCTTGTGAGATATCGCTCTGGTGGTCTTGGCATCAATCCAAATGTATACAACTGTGGTGAAGTTTGCATGAGCCTTTTGAAAACAAGTGGCAGGAAGGACGAAAAGTGGGTTCCTGATACTTCAAGTATGCTGCAAGTTTTGGTCTCCATACAGGGTTTAATTTTAAACGCGGCACCTTTCTTTAACAGACTTGAATATCGAAACATGATTAACACTATGGCCGGAGATCGATGTTCCTTACTATACAATGAGAATACCATAATAAATTCACTTAAAATAATGGTCTATACCATTAACAAACCACCAAAGGTATAGTACTTGCAGTTTTCGTGTGTACATTCCCCCCCCCCCCCCCCCCCCCCCCCCCCCCCCTCCCCTGTTTAGTAATCTTAAGCAACTAACTAACTAGCTAGTAATGCATGCAGCACTTTGAGGATTTAGTGGTTGGACATTTTAGAAACCGTGCTCTTGATATCTTATTGGCCTGTAAAGCTTGTGTGGAATCCGATGTCCAAGAAGAGGAGGGTAGCTGTTCGATCATGTTCAAGAATGACGTTGTAGCGTGCATCAAGCCACTTGTGGATGCATTTTACAAAATCGGAGTACATGAGGCTTCAGAATTCCTTCCTTTAAGCGGAAAGAAAAATCTTTCGCCTGATGCAAATATCACGATTATTAATCAATAATCACTACGTATGACTATGCAGGCTGTGGTTTTCATATATTGGCTAACTTGTTTCTTATGTTATGAACGATCACTAATAGACGAAGTATCACTTTTTCTAAGAGTGTCGAATAGCTAATCAGGCTATGGTGGAATATGAAGCATCTGATCAATTCACAAAGCTAATCAGGGTCGGGTCGGGTTGGGTTTGGTCGGGGCACGAGTCAAAACAGGTTTCACGGGTCACCGGCCAAATGGGTCAGAAACGACTGATGCATATATATGGCTTGGGTTCTTTGCAGGGACGTCTCATAGATTTCGGTGGCCCTGTGCCATTATCATAAAGAGACCCTCAAATGCACACACAAAATGCACATGTGTCAGAAGTGAATAAACTAATTAAACTCAAGTCTCATACTGTGTGTATAAATATATAATAGAACTACATGAAATTTTGTTGCCTTCGTCAAACGGTGGCCATGTGCAATGGCACCGCTTGTACTCCCCTAAAGACGGCCTGTTCTTTGGCATTAAAATTAAATAAACAACTTAGCTTAAAAGAATCTACAAGTGATACTCTATGTGAAGGCAACCGTTCTCCTCGTTAGAAAAGATTAAAAGTTGTGTGTACATGATTAGAGTGGACTTGTAATCCCAAAACTATACTTGCCTTATAATCTTGTAACTCAATAGTCAATACTAATCAAAATGTTGTAATTTAAAGTCCCAATGCCACACTCCATAGTTGGCTTGAGCTGGAGTTGAAGACCAAAAGGATAAACAAATACATTAAATTTGCCTAATTTTATGTTTGTGAAAATGTTGGATTTAAATACCATACTCACTAAAAGTGATACTTGCTAGTTTATTACTCCCTCCGTTTCATAATAATTGTCCAATATGACTTTTTTTAGTTTTTTTTTCTCAACTTTGACCTTAAATATATTTGTTTATGTTATATAATATTTTGTGAAAACGTACCAATGAAAATACATTTAAGTAGCTGTTTGGTTTGAGTATATAGGAATCAATCAATCACATTCATTCCACATAAAATGTTTGGTTTGAGACTTGATACCAAAGAATGATAGCAACAATGATAGATCCATAATAGTATAAGGGCCCGTTTGGTTTGTTGCTAGGAATCACAATGGGTATCGGATTTGGTATGAGGTAGAATGACAATGGTAATAAAAAAGTGTATCATTACGATTGTTTATGTTTGGATGACAAAACATAGAATGAAAAAGTGTATAGATATTTGAGTTTTGTAGTGCAAAAGAGATGGGCTCGCGGGAATGGATTTCATAGACACTAAATAGGTGTGTAATGAGTCTATTGCTATGATATACTCATTTCATTCCCGGGTCGACTAAACAAACACATTTAATCGGAATGAAATCCATAGACTCATTCCGATAGGGCCATACCAAACGCACCCTAAATTAGTGACTTTTCTCTACCATTCCGGTGAGGTCCATATACTTTTGTTATTTATTACTAACTTTATAACACTTTACAAGTTATATTTTGTATTTTAAATGATATATTTTATTTTATTTTGCTATTAAATATGCTTTTTTAAAAGTGATACATATACCTTCAACTTTATACCAAACAATAACAATGACAATGATACTTTTGATATGATATATCCTTGTAATCAAAATCATACATATAGTGGTTCCGAGTTGCATACCAAACGCACCATAAATCCCAATCCATTCATATATTTTTCATCAAGCGTTATATAATGTAAACAAAATTATTTAAAGTCAAAGTTAAAAAAAAAAAAAAAAAAAAAAAAAAAAAAAAAAAAAAAAAAAAAAAAAAAGTAGACAGGTTTTATGGCACGGATGTAGTAATATAATTTCTTTGCTTAAATAAACCTTAGTAAAAGTTTAATTCTAAACAATATATCGTTACTCATACTTATATATTACTTAAGGATTAGTGGAAGTGATTAAGAAATATTCCTTTTTTTAGTACTAGTGTGAAAGCTCCTAAATACTCCCTCATCTAACATTGGAAAATCCAACAATCAAGAAGTATAAAATATAAAACAAATCAAATAGTGGTTATAGTAATCAACTGATGAGATCTAAATAGATATGCACAATATAATTTTTATGCTACAAATGATTTGAGTTCATACACGATTCTTGACACGGATACGCGGTCGTTACTTGTCTCCAATACCAGACTTTCTTTATTATTTATCAAAGATTATTAAATGATATTATGTTCATATATATGGCATACGTCGGTAGGGCAATATTTGAGGATGTGCGATGTGTAGCATAAGACCTCAAAATTTTGAACGTGTTAGAAGTTTGCATTATATTCTATATATCGCAGTCTCAAAGGTTTTTACACCAATAGAAAATATGGAACAAATAATATAAAGTTTGACAACAAATACGAAACAGAAAATGATAAAAAATATACAGAATATAAAAGCGAGGAAGTGCATGCATAATAACAACCTTTGTGTAATCGTGCATGCATGTGGATATGACGCTTCTATTAAATTAAATAAGAACAACTATCATGAAATTGGATTACTTACGAGGAGAACTGATGTGGAAGCTCCTGGATCACAATGCTTAGAATTAATTATCTTATCTAACAGAAATAAGTTTTTGAGTAGCTTTTTTCTTCATGTAAAGATCAAGTGAGCCAGTGAGATTTTAGAGAACATATATCTTTGTTAATTAAACAAGTGAGCCAAGGGTTTTTGTTAGTGCAAACTCAAATCTTATGTCGTAAGAAGATAAAATGTCCAAAGATAAGCTTGTTGAGATCAACTATCACTTTATAGCTAACTACTTGACTAGTTTTTTAAAAGAAACGTACATTATGTCTAAGTGGATTATATGGCTTTTATGGATTAAATTAAACAATATAAAAATGATAATCTAAAAAAATTGGGGCCATTTGGCCTGCATGAAGATTTGCTAAACATGTTTCTGTCATCGTATATTAGGATACACGGTTAGGAAAACCATCTTCGATGTCGGCCCAATTAAGTCACCAACTATAACACACAAAATAATATTTTGTATTTGTAAAGTTCTAAGTCTAACCCTAACTGATGATTACATTAAACCATAACTAACTATTATATTACATTAAATAAAGAGCAATGCATATTAACACTCATAAATAAAGAGCAATGCACAATGGTTTAGAATCTATTACATTAAACCATTTTTGTTATTACTTGTAAAGTTCTAAGTCTAACCCTAACTAATGATTACATTAGAACATATTAACATCATATATTCTGTTAATGCTAAACCATTTTTGTTATTACTTTATTTTAATGGGGAAAATGATCCGAAAAGGCATCAAACTTGCCACTTTTTCCTTTTCTAGGCATCAAACTTTTTTTTTTCCTATTGTAGCCCTAAACTTTCATAATTTTCCTTTTGTAGCACTGACTCACACTAAATCCAAATTTTCGTTCCTTAATCATCATTAACCCGTTTTAACCTTTGTTTATGTATTTTGAGCGTGGTATGAACAAAAGGTGTATCTTTAGGGGGGGGTTTTGGAAAATTTTACAAACATTAAAACTAACCCAATTTCCCCCCAACCCAATCATAACCCGTAACCCATTTCACCCTAATTTTCCCCAAATACTTTGAATATCAAGAACCCTAATTATGAGTAGCTCGTCCTCAGCACAATCACGTTTAGTTGGAGGTAAGATTGAACGTTTTTGTAAGTGTGATCGACAATTGAGAGTCCAAACATCAACCACAAGGACGAACCCTGGAAAGAGATTTGTAAAATGTGCTCAATGTCGCGTATATGAATTTCTGGATGTAGACCTTCCTAGTGAATACTACAAGGAGTTGGTTTATGGGTTCTTTCAAAGGCAGAGAGCTGTTGAAAATGCACCAATGATTGAAGCTCTTATTTTCGATAAGGCAAGGTTGGAAGAGGAGTTGAAGGCTACAAAGACAAGGTTGGAAGAGGAGGTGAAGGCTGGAAAGTCAAAACTTGAATTGTATGATAGGTTGTTCATGATGATGTTAGGAGTGTTATGTATCATTTGTGTTTGGTTTGGTATGAAACTATCCAACTAATTCAGTTGTTAATGTAGTAATGTAAAAACTTAACTTTAGATAATGAATGTGAATGTTTTAGTTTTGTACATGTGTTGAATTGTTAAGTGTTAGTATGGTATGCAAACAGTTAGGATAGTCATATTACATAGGAGTGGAACCATAGTCATAGGATTAAACAGGAGTCCATTACAGTAACCTTATTATAGGTCATACTAAACCCATAGCAGTAACCTTACTAAAGCCACAAAATAACCCACAAGTTCCAAACCACTCATTTCCTAGACCTTGTCCTCTTCCCCTTACCCTTCCCCTTCCCCACAGCTTCTTTGTTGACAGGCTTGGCAACCTAGTCTTTGATGCCCATCTCAGCACATGTTGCCTTGTTTGGCAAACCCAGCACTTTGGGCCTTGCATCAAAAGCAAGCTTGTCAAGCTGCTTTGCAGTTAGGGGCACCTCCTCATCATAATTATCTTCATCTTGTTCTGTACTGTCCTTTTGTGAGCTGGAACCAGTGTGCTGCAATGGTGGAAAGTAACCTCCCCATGAGGGTCCTTGAGAACCACCTTGGTCTGTACTGTCCTCTGTTGAGCTTGAAATGGTTATTATCTCTGAAATAAATAAATTTGTCAGTAAATGCATAAAGGAAATGTGCATTAAAGTTGTTAGAATACTTGGTGGTTGGCTGGAAATGGTTAATATAAAGTTGTTACAGACCTGGTGATTGGCTGGACATTATCCTCTTGCCTGAACTCATGTTATTAGGAATCTTGTTTAGATACAAAGATATGAGTAGAAGATGTGTGGGATATGGTATTGGTTGATTGGATTTTATAAGGGCAAATTGTCTTCAAAACAGTTGGGTTGGGATTGTCATTAAATTTACAATGACTGCAAAAAACCTATGCCTCATTGACTGCAATAGTCTAAGGTCATTGACTGCATAAAAAGCAAGCTTGACTGCATAAAAAACAGATGTCAACTTGACTGCACATAGCCTATGTCTGATTCACTGCATTATCAATTAGTGTATAGGCTGCATAAATAAACACTGCAAATAGGATGCCCATGTCTCATTGACTGCAACAGTCTAAGTTAAAACTGCATATTTCATTATTGGATAAGTTAAAACTGCAAATAGGATGCCCATGTCTCATTGACTTCAACAGTCTAAGTTCATTGACTGCATAAAAAAGCACTCTTGACTGCATAAAAAAAGATGTCATTGCATAGTTAAAAACATGCATATTATGCCCATGTCTCATTGACTGCAACAGTCTAAGTTCATTGACTGCATAAAAAAGCACTCTTGACTGCATAAAAAAAGATGTCATTGCATAGTTAAAAACATGCATATTAGTAACCATAGTGGCTGCAACAGTCTAATAACAGTCTAATAACAAAACATACTTTCAAAATGCATTTTTCATTAAACATTAAACTTGGTAGTTTAACAATGACCATCTTTTTACTGCCCTTAAAGGATGTACAAAATGGGCTTGTGCTTAGATGGTCATTACATAAACTAGTAACCATAGTGGCTGCTATATGTTCCACCCATATTACATACAAAATGACCATCAGTTAGTGCCCTAAAGAGATATACAAAATGGGCCATTGGTTGATGGCCATGACCTATTAACATTAGTTATCTACACATATTACATACCCAAACTAAGTTATTAAAGTTTACATTAGCTGCCCACAAAAGATATACAAAAAGGGCTCATGGATTTAGATGTTGTTCATGCATCATCTATTTCCAATGCAGACTCTGTTGAGCTGCCCTGGCCATCCAAATGTTTTGCCAACTTCAACTTCAAAATTCTTTCACTAGGCCTTCTTACTTTCAGTTTAGTCATCCTATTTTTCAAATGGTGCTGCTCCGGTTGTTCTTGTAAATGTTCATGAACTTGTTCTTGAGTCTGATCTACTTCAGCTTGCATATGTTCAACTTGAGTGGCAGTCATTTCAATCACTTTTTGATCCTCAGGTTGTTCTTCAATGTGATGTTGAGGTTGTTCCTCATGCTCAATGTGATCTTGTGGGTCTTCAGCTGTATCTTCAGGTTGATCATCTGTTTCAGCTACTTGTTGATCATGTTTGTCACCAAACCATCTTGCATAAGCTGATGTGCATCCTCTTTTCAACCCCTTCCTATTTGTCTCATTTGACCCACCAACCTGTGTATGAAACAAATGGTTAAAACAGTTTAAAAGTATGATACATTGTATGCAGTTGAAATAAAAGTAACTCCATACCTTTGACCCACTAGTCTCATTTGACCCAACATTCTTCCTCTTTGACCCACAACTTTTCTTTTTTGACCCAGACACATTCCCAGTATCTTTTGACCCAGACACATTCCCAATATCATTTGACCCAGACACATTCCCAGTAATGGCTATGCATCCTTTTTTGTTGTGACCAGGTTTGTGACATATAGAACATGTGATATCAGCACCTGCTTTTGATACTCTAGTTGAGCTACCACCTTCACCCTTTGATCTGATCCTTTTCTTTCTTGGCCTACCAGGCATTTTTTTGGGTTTGGGAGCCAATACAACAGAGTACATACTCTGGTCAGGCCAGAAATCAATACCACCAACTGGTTTCAAGAAATGGTTATATGTGTCATAGTACTTGTCTGTTTTAAACCAATCAGGCACATAGCTCTCAGGTACCTTGTTTATGTATAGAATTACCTTTGTTGCATGTACACAAGGTATACCTGATAGCTGCCACATTCGACATGTGCAAGTCCTATTTGATTCACTAACTGTGAATGCCTCACTCCCTGATCTGACCTCAAACACATTCCCACCAGCAAGTATAAGATGCCAAAACCTACAATAAAACAAACTTATTAGTTTCAATTCAAACAATTTCATAAGTGAAAAAACCTTATTTTGTAAATGGATAATTACCTTTGTTGGTCTTTTAACCATTCCAACCTCTTCTGAATGTTGGGACAAACCCCATGGTTCCATTTCTTACTGATTTCCCTCATTTTGTGCATCCTCTCAAGAACTATGACTCTCAATGCTTCTAGCATAGTAAGCAGTGGCTTGTCCCTAACACTTAGAATGACACTGTTAAAGCATTCACTGAATCCATTTTCCACTGCTTCACATCCTCTATTAACTTCAAAGAATGCTCTTGACCATGTTTTTGGGTTCTTGTCCATAAGCCACTGATGAGCCTTTGGGTTAGCCCTTTTAACCTTCTCCATTATCTTGTTAAACAATTGTGGATAGGAAGCCTTAGATGCTGACCAAAACAACTCTCTGAATTCCACCCCACTGAATACTTTCCTAAAACCTTCATAAATATGTCTGGCACATTGCCTGTGTTCAGCATATGGCATGACATTCTTCACAGCTTCAATAAGACCCTATACACAAGCATATCTAGTTATAATATTTGTAATACTAACCAATTAACATCAAAGTATGGATACAAAGGTTACCTTATGTTGATCAGACATAAGAGTTAGACCTGTTCCTTTTGTGCATTCCAAGTCTCCTTCTAGTAACTCCAAAAACCAGCTCCAGTTATCCTTGTTTTCAACATTCACCACTGCTCAAGCAACTGGGTAAATGTGGTTATTTCCATCTCTACCAATAGCAGTCAAGATTTCTCCATGGTTTGGTTTTTTCAAAAAACATCCGTCTAAGGCAATTACTCTCCTACACCCATCCTTCCAACCTTCTGCTAGTCCAGCAAAGCATACATAAAACCTATCAAAGTATGTTTTTTGATCAGGGTTGACAGTCACTCCTAATTTGACAGTGGACCCAGGATTTGAATCTAAAATTGCCCTTCCATATGATCTCAACAATGCATAATGCTCATCCACTGATTTCTCATACTCTGTCAAGGCAAACCTCTTAGCATTTCTACATTGATTTGAGGATACCTTACACTTATACTTTTTCATCACTAGGTCAGCTATAGTATTCAACTTAATGTCAGGGTTAGCCTTAATCTTACTACCAAATATTGTTCCTATCCACTTATAGTTTACTAATAAACCAAATTGGAAGTTCCTAACACACGTGTGTTCATCAACTAAAGTTTGTATCTGAAAAGTTTTCTCATTAGTCATCCACCTAGCATAACATCTCCAAGGACAGTCGGGTAATTCATCTGAACTAACACTAGGATGTTTAGTTTTCTTCCTTTGTTTACCTTTGTCAAGATCAATCAACTTTGGCGGTCTCTGTCCACATTTTGCCACAACCTTGTAACTGTTACTCCTCTCATACCACAAGGAAAAGCCATTTGCCAAAGCATAGTAGGTTAAACACTCTTTAAACTTTGCAACATTGGCATACTTTTCACCAACCTGCATTTACAAATAAAACAAATGTTTTTAACCAAAATTCATAAACAATATATGTATTTGAAAAACAAACTAGGATAGTACCTTTGGGTGCCTCAGTCTCCAATGACTACTTTCATCATAGACTGGATATCTGTCAACAGGCTTCTCCACACAAATAAAAGGATCTTCATTTGAAATGCCTACAGATGGCTGTAACCTTTTCATCAAGTTGTTCATGAACATATCATGTTCCATCAAAATCTCACTTCTATGGTTATTAGGAGGTACACTGTTTGATGGAGTTGCTTCACTCATTTCTGGCAAAGTCTCACTTTCCTTCAATCTATTGGCTTTGATCCTTTTCCTAAGTTCTATAACCTCCTCTTCACCAGGACTTAGATAGTCAAGTGATTTATCTGAACCATATTCACTGTCATTGTCACTATCAAAGACATCATCAAACTCACCATCTGGTTCATCCTCTATAACCTTCCCTTTGCCCTTATCCATACTAGTTTGCAAATCCTCAACCTCTACACAAGGCCTACTATCATCCACCTGTTCACTACGCCTCCACAATCTAACTTGTACTACCTCATCTTGTACATCAATGTTCTCAACTACACTAGCCTTCCCTTTGCCCTTATCCACACCTGATCTAGGCCTAATATCATCACCATCTACACTAGGCATACTATCATCACCCTCTACACTAGGCATACTATCATCACCCTCTACACTAGTCCTAATGTTCTCACCCTCTGGTTCACTAACCTTCCTAGTATGCTCAACCTCCGTCTCAGCCCAATTAACCAACTCATCTAATGAAAAGTCATTGCAGTACCTCTTTTTGGTAGAGTCTTTTGCTTTAGCAACAGACTCATCCATAAAAGTGGTATCTGCTTGTCCTAAATACTCTGACAGGTCCATATCATTGTGATCTAGATATATTTCAATCCTACCAAACAACTGAGCCACATCAAACATGTGTTCTATCTCCTTATCATTAGTTACTCTAACTAAACCTTTGTCTAATTCAGCATCAGGGATCTTATAATACAAACCTTGAAAGTAATTACCTACTTTTTCTTCCAAGAATTCAGCAAATGTAAGATAGGGCATCCTTGGAGCACACATGTTAAGAATCACCCCGTCCGCGTAGTGTAGAGGCAAATGCCTAAAATATCCATCATTGTGTACATCAAATTGATGCAAATTGGTACCTGGTAACATTCTGGAAAATAATTGACAAGAAACGAAATTAGGGTTTTATCCATGGTTCAAACGTTGATCAAAACAGATAAATAACACATAAATCATAACATTTTTACCTGAACTAAAGAAAGAAGCATCAAATACAGCAAAGGAACACGGTTAATTTTGTTAGGTTATAAAATTAGGGCTTGGGTGAGTTAGAACGGGTTATGATTGGGTTGGGGGGAAATTGGGTTAGTTTTAATGTTTGTAAAATTTTCCAAAAAACCCCCCCTAAAGATACACCTTTTGTTCATACCACGCCCAAAATACATAAACAAAGGTTAGAAAGGGTTAATGATGATTAAGGAACGAAATTTTGGATTTAGTGTGAGTCAGTGCTACAAAAGGAAAATTATGAAAGTTTAGGGCTACAATAGGAAAAAAAAAAGTTTGATGCCTAGAAAAGGAAAAAGTGGCAAGTTTGATGCCTTTTCGGATCATTTTCCCTATTTTAATGTCCTTCCTTTAGTTCATGGGTTTCTTTCTCGGTTTTACGCATGAAGATGTGCTATGTGATATCTGATGAGTGATGAACTTGACATTAAAATGAATATATCTAGATGCTCGAAGGAAATATATTCTTGATGAATAAAGTAAAGTGAATTTGAATTTTTGATTTACCAATAGGTTTAGTAAGTTGAGTCTAATTTGGATAGATTGAATATGTGATTTAAGAAACAACAACAATAACGCCCAATCTCGTTAATGGACTATAATGGTGTTACATGTTTGTCATAAGAAAACCCTAAATTAAGAATGACTTGTTTAATACTACGTATATGACAGCTGTTTGCACCCTTTTACTACAACAATAACCAGATGGACTAACGCTATATATTCACGCTTCCCCGATGGTTTACAGTTATATGTAATATTTTATGTTTTTTTTATTTGGGTAAAATTCAAAAATGATAAACACTTTCTTAAATGTACCAATATGATAAACATAGTAATTTATGTATCAATATGCTAAACCAAATATAAAATATGTGCAATAATGGGTACTTCTTCACATCTTCATCTCTTATATTTGCATCGTTAGTCCTTTTATACTAACGGCCGTTAGTAAATAACTTAAAACTTGGTTTCCTTACGTTTTCGTCCGATTTTTTACGTTTTCATCTGTATTTTTACGTTTTCGTCTGATTTTTTACGTTTTTGTCCGATTTTTTACGTTTTCGTCTAATTTTTTACGTTTTCGTCTCTTTTTTTAGGTTTTCGTCCGATTTTATATGTTTTCGTCTATTCTTTTACGTTTTCGTCCCATGTTTTTACGTTTTCGTCACTTTTTTTACGTTTTCGTCTGTTTATTTACGTTTTCGTCCGTTTTTTTACGTTTTCGTCAGGTTTTTTACCTTTTCGTCCGGTTTTTTACGTTTTCGTCCGTTTTTTTCTGTTTTTGTCTTTTTTTATACGTTTTCGTCCGATTTTTTACGTTTTCGTATGTATTTTTACTTTTTCGTCCTATTTTTTACGTTTTCGTCCGGTTTTTTACGGTTTCGTCCGTTTTTTTACGTTTTCGTCCGATTATTTACGTTTTCGTTCGTTTTTTTACGTTTTCGTCCCTTTTTTTTACGTTTCCGTCTGTTTTTTACGTTTTCTTCTTTTTTTTACGTTTTCGTCCGATTTTTTACGTTTGCATCCATTTTTTACGTAAAAAATCGGACAAAAACGTAAAAAATCGGATGAAAACGTAAAAAAACGGACGAAAACGTTAAAAAAACGGACGAAAACGTAAAAATCGGACGAAAACGTAAAAAACGGACGAAAACGTAAAAAATGGACGGAAACGTAAAAAACAGACGTAAACGTAAAAAATCGAACGAAAACGTAAAAAAGCGGACGAAAACGTAAAAAAAGAGACGAAAAGTAAAAAACCGGACGAAAACGTAAAAAAGAGATGAAAATGTAAAAAATCGGACGAAAACGTAAAAAAAGTACGAAAGCGTAAAAAATCGGACGAAAACGTAAAAAATCGGACGAAAACGTAAAAAACGGACGAAAACATAAAAAAACAGACGAAAACGTAAATAATCGGACGAAAAACGTAAACAATCGGACGAAAACGTAAAAAAACGGTCGAAAACGTAAACAATCGGACGAAAACATAAAAAAATGTACGAAAACGTAAAAAAATGGATGAAAACTTAAAAAAACGGACGAAAACGTAAAAAAATGGACGAAAACGTAAAAAAAAACAGACGTAAACATAAAAAATCGGACGAAAACGTAAAAAAAGAGACGAAAACGTAAAAAATCGGACGAAAACGAAAAAAAATCCGACGAAAACGTAAAAAATCGAACGAAAATGTAAAAAACGTACGAAAACGTAAAAAATCGGACGAAAACGTATAAAATTGGACGAAAACGTAAAAAAATGGACGAAAACGTAAAAAAGGGACGAAAACGTAAAAAATCGGACGAAATTGTAAAAAATCGGACGAAAACGTAAAAAAACAGACGAAAACGTAAAAAATCGGACGAAAACGTAAAAATACAGACGAAAACGTAAAAAATCGGACGAAAACGTAAAAAAAACCAAGTTTTAAGTTATTTACTAACGGCCGTTAGTATAAAATGACTAACGATGTAAATATAAGAGATGAAGATGTGAAGAAGTACCCATTATTGCACATATTTGATCTTTGGTTTAACATATTGTTACATAAATGACTATGTTTATCATATTGCTATATTTGAGAAAGCATGTTTATCATTTTTGACTTTTACCTTTTTTATTTTGAACCGATAACAAATATATAGAGAAAAGTACCAAAAAGTGCCAAAATCTTTTTGGTAGTCCCCTTTGTGGTCAAATTTTTCTTCAATCTCCAAAATGGTCATGCGCAGCCACTCGACCGCGCAGCTCCACCAGAAACATGACATGTGTCCCAACTACCACTGCACCCTTTATCTTTTCAATTTTCCAAGATAACTTCTATCATTGAGCAACCGCCGGCTAATCAACCGGCGGCTTGCGCAACCGGCGGCCAAGATGTGACATAAAGGTGCGTTGACTTTTACTTTCCTTGATATCCGATTAACTTTGTGGAAATCCGTTCTAGATTTTGAATTATTATCCGATCTATGTTTTGAATTACTTTCCGATGAATTACTTTTTCACATACACACAAGATTATCACACACTCAATTTGTTGTTTCATTCCACCATGAAACCCCTGGTAGTCTTCTTATTTTTTTTTTGATTCATTGTTAGATCTAACTGGGTGTTTGCCTTTTTGGTATTTCTGAAAATGGGTTACTTGGTTTTATTGTTGTTAATCAGTTTCTATTTAAGAAAATAAGCTGTTTTGAAGTGCTTATCAAAGTGCTTATTTGGTATTTTTTTCAAGGAAGTCAACTGTTTTGGAAGTGTTTTTGGCTAATTTTTAAGAAAATAAGCAATTTTTAAAAAAAAAAGTGCTTATACATGTCTGCATAATCATGTCTGCATGCAAATATATGTGTTTATAAACTGGTTGAAATTATAGTTTTAAGTGTACTGTTTAGGACGACTATTTGAAAAGTGTGAAACTAGTTATAAGCCTAGTATTCTGATGTATATAAGCTGATATTTGCAAGTATAAGCCCATAAGTAAAAGTTCTTCTTAGCGTATTTCGTGTCTGCATAATCTTGTTAACTAGGACCCAGCGATGGTAATTCTTGTATCTTGTAATCTCTTTAGGAAAATAAGCTGTTTTGAAGTGCTTATTCGGTCATTTCTAATAACCTAAGCAGATTTAAAGTTCTTATTTGGTACTTTTTTTAAGAAAATCAACTGTTTTGAAGTGTTTTTTGCTAATTATTAAGAAAATAAGCAGTTTTGTGCTTATACATGTCTGCATAATCGTGTCTGCATGCAAATCTGTTAACATTGCTCAATGCTATTCTACGGTGTTTATAAACTGTTTAGGTTGAATATTTGAAAAGTGTGTAACTAGTTATAAGCCTAGTATTCTGATGTATTAAGGCGAAATTTTAATTGTTTAGAGAAGCCCATATTGCAACTATAAGCCCATAAGTAAAAGTTCTTCTTAGCTTAATCTTGTTATCTTATCCCAGCTATGCTAATTCTTGTATATTGTAATCTCTTTAGGAATATCATGCGAGGGCACATGTTAGAAGCAAACTCAATTACTTTCCATTAATCAAAGACAGACTAGGTTTGGATCGATCTGTACTGTTTAGGTCGACATGTTTTGGGCATTGGCTGGATTTGGATTATGTTGACAATGAAGAGGGTCTTATACATTTTATGCTACAGAAGCAAGTCTTCTCTGATAATGATCACTATGATTTACCCCTCATTTATAATGTTAACAATCATTTTCTACACTTTGGTTGTCGTGAATTTTGCCTCATAACTGCATTCAAGTTTGGGATGGTCAGTTTCCGAAAGTTTAGAGAGGGTGATATCAGTTTTCGTGACCGTGTATTTCCGGAGAAGATAGGTCGCTATGTTAAAAACATAGATCTTCTATCTGTGATTGAGGATGAAGAGCGTTTCACAAAACTATCAGATGAAGATGCAATACGAGTTTGTCTTTTGTTATGTTTGGAAGTTATATTTATGGGTCGTGAGTTAGGATCTGTTGTTGATGATGTATATCTAAGGATGGTAGAAAATCTGGATGCTTGGGATGAGTTTGCTTGGGGAGAGCACATTTGGCGGGAGTTATACGCTGCCATTAGAAATGTTAACTCAAATCATAAGGATGAGCACCATAAAGCATTGGAAAAAGACCCCAATTTTGTTCCATCGTATTCATTGTCTGGATTCATTCTGAGTTTCAAGGTCTGTATTTTTAGTCCAAATCATTGTCAAGTCATGCAAATATTTTGTTTGTCATTTGACTTATTCATTAACTTTTTGTAGATATGGATTCTAGAGTCTTCATCTCAGACACAGCGTTGGTGGATTAATGACCCTGATGTGATCCCGAGAGGATGTTCCTGGTCGAAGCATTTTCCATTTCAAAATTGGGAGCCATACAGCCAACTTTTTCCCGAGGTCAGTTAATGCGTATATGCCAACTTTTTTTCCTAAATGTAATTGCATATATGCCAACTTTTTTCCTTTGATTGTAAGATTTATAAGTTGTTGTGTAGGTTAATTGCATATATGCTTAACATGTTTTATGCTTATCTTAGTTGTTTTGTAATCTTAAATGCTTATCTAGTCTCTAAATTAGTTTATTTATTTCTTTCTAAAGTTTATTTTTAAATGCCTTAGGACAAAAATCCAAATTATGACCTATATGCCAATCTTGCTGAGGGCCAATCTTGCTGAGGGCCAATCAGAATGGTTTAGACAAAGCCTAATTTTTTTTAAGTGGTATACACCAAGAGCACCTCCTCCTGTTGAATACGGGGGGTATTTGGTGATTATCTAAGAAAATTGTCATCAGCTCGCACATCTAAGGACAAAGATAGAGAGGCACATCCACTTAGGCAGAGTTGTATGCTTCGCGTTAAGGCTTTGGAGCGTTTATGTGACAGTTTGTTGATTCTGCCTAAAGAGATCAAGAGTTTGAAAGAACGTGTCTACAAACTGGAGAGTATTATTCATGTGAGTCTTGACACAAACCCTTTTCTACGTATGCCACAATTTAACTAATGTCTAATTATCATGTTTTGCAAAATACTTTGTGATGCAGTATATTACTCATAAAACAAAAGTCGGACACGAGCACAAAGTTAACTCATCTGTTCAAAAGGTATACATATATACATATAAATTTATCTTTTCTTCTTATTTACTTAGCTAAGTATGTGCACACATGTTACAGGATAACGTGGAGTGTGATCTCGGTGACGAGTATTGTAGTAATCTAGATGGTGATTTTTTTGAATTATTTGATTCGCCTATTCTAACTTCCAACAAACACACTGCCAATGGATGTGTAGATGGTTTGGATAATTTCTCCCAGAAATTTTATGTGGTAATTGATTTCTGCAACTTTCAAATTACTCTTATTTGTCTTGTACCTTTTATTATAACTTGTTTCATAACTTTACACAGAATGGTGGGGTTGAAGTGGACAAATTGTCTGATGAAGATTTATCTGAGGTGATCACATACATGTTTTCAAGAATATATTAACTGTTTTCAAGACTTATCTTAGGTAATAACAACGATCCATTGTGATGTAATTGCAGGATGATTGTGTGAAGGCTGAAAAGCAAGCTGCTGAGATTTATAGGGTGGCAGAGCAGAGGAAACAGAGGACGAAACTAATTTTGGAAGAAGAAAAGAGGATGAAGAGTATACAGCATAGTAATTCCAGTCACATGAAACTTGCTTTACAGCGATGTGGAACTTTCAAGAGGAGGTATGTCAACGTGGTCAGGCCAAAGATGGAACCATGGGAGGAGTTATTACCTTTATACGTCCCTAGCATGGATGCACTAAAGAAACGTACAAATGTCCTTGATGCATTCATGACTAAAAGGTGTGAAGATCTCGAACCGTGGAAAGAGGTATTACCTTTATGAATCTGCAACTACAGCATCAGATATTGGCTCAATTAAGTCTTATAATTCAACTTTAACCTGTTTTGTTTAGGAAGCAAGCCGTCCATTCAAATGTATCGATAAAATTTCATTTAGCCCAGAGTTGGAGAAGTTTCTGATTACCCCTGGGCAGACTCGTTGCAAGTTTCCTTGGTATAGTGACGTTACTGTTGATCGTAATTTCTGGGATGCTTTAGTTGGGCTCGACGATAAACGTGTAGGTTGGTTACTTGACGAGGTACGTTAAAATAACAATTTACAGTATATTTGGGATAAAACTATTTTTTGCTATATGTAAAGTTTTTGTTGAATTCTGTCTTTTTATTGCCTTCAGCACATTGATCTTTGGGTATGGTATATGTGGTATTTTAGACCATCTTCCGCAGATTGGTCAATGGTTAGTTGCTACTTTTTAACGCTTCTACTTCAAGACTCAATGCCACTGTTTTATGCAACCGATGATATTTACCCATTTGCGTGGAGGAATGTGGAACAGGTATTCATTGGTAACCAATCTTTTAGAATATGATAGTTTAATTATGTGGATTATATCAATTTTTTTTTAAACATTGTAGGTCTTCATACCCATAAATGAACCCAAGAAACATTGGTCCCTAGCGCAGTTTGACATTAAAACTGGAATCGTTACATTCTATGACAGTGAAGGATATCAAGAACCTGAAACTCGTCCGTGGTATTTGAATATGAGGAGTTGTTTGGAGTGTAAGCTTCCGGTAGTTCTAGAGAAGACTGATGTGTTTGCAAGCAAAGGAATCGATCCCCTAGAATACAGCATTAAGTTTAGGAATGCACGTAACGTCCCCAAGCAGGGTGGGGTATTTGGTGATTGCGGCGTCTTTGTATGCTTATTTCTTTACAGGTTGGTGATTGTTTAAATTTGTTTTTTACATAGTTTTAAGCCTTATTTCTTTAATGTTGTCTTTAATAGTGTCTACTTAGTTTGGAATTCATAACCTGTACTCAACTCACACACAAGCATGTTATCCTAGGAGTCCTTGCATAGAAGTATAATGATATAGTATACCACTAACCTTTACATGATTAACCTACTGTTACTTAAACCAACTGCATACATACATCATATATTCATACATTTAACCAGCAGTGTTGCATAAGCATAAAACATTTCATTGTAAGATTTGGTTACAACAGTTTTATTAATTTTGGTTTAAGTGATACTTAAACCAACTTCATACATACATCATATATTCATACATGTAACCAGACACATCACTTTTAGGAACTAGGAAATCACATTTAGTCTCTTTTTCCTTTTTTCTTTGGATCATCATTAGGTTGCTTCCCAACAATAGTGTTACTCCTACTAGGACCCGCAAATTGCCTATGTGGTTGCTTAACTTTACCACCGCCACTGTTTTCTTGTTGTTCCTGACCGTATATATGTTTTCTTAGTTCTTCTAGCACTGCAGCTGGTAATCGGTAACTTCGTTCAGCATTTGGTCCATACAATTCCCATATCTCGGGAAACATCACCTCTCTTGCTACCTTTATTGACCACTCCCTATCATCATGATTATGCTCAAACCTAACTCTTTTACCACTCATTTTTTTTAGTTATTTGTTTTTTGTTATAGATGTTTGATGAAAATGCAATTGAGATTGTGGCCTTATATATTGTAGGATCAATTTGTTTTTAGTCACTATTTTAGTCAAAAAACAGCTTTTCATGACTGATACTGTTGCATCATCAATGCCTGCATAATGACTGCATTTTGATTACTGCAACTAATTTTGCATAAATATTTGAGTCATTTTAACTCTTACTTGTGAGTCAAATACAGGTTAACTGTTACTTGTTAGTCCAATATGGGTTATCTTTATGCATGATTTTAATTTGTTGTTTCTTGTTCTCTAAACAGAT
The DNA here is from genome assembly GCA_019973895.1 of Chrysanthemum seticuspe. NCBI lineage: Eukaryota > Viridiplantae > Streptophyta > Magnoliopsida > Asterales > Asteraceae > Chrysanthemum > Chrysanthemum seticuspe. The sequence goes on along the minus strand of BPTQ01000005.1, from coordinate 342,598,517 downwards.
TATCTCATGGGATGCCATTGGTTGTTGAAGATGCCGTCCAGACAGCCCTTGCATATCGAGAACAGATGGTCCGTTTCTATTTCAAGCACAAGATATTTGTGTAGGTGTGATTGCTATTGTTACCTGTTACCTTTGGGCCAAAGCTACATTGTGTTTTGTGTTTGTTAACTGTTGCTTTTTGGGCAAAAAACTTATTTGTGTTGCTATGTTTGTTAACTGTGATATTGAAAGTTGTGATGACTGTGTTTGTGTGCTTTCAATTGAACCATGTAGCAAATGACTGTGTTTGTGTTTTTGTGTTTGTTAACTGTTGCTTTTTGGGCAAAATACTTATTTGTGTTGCTTTTGGCTATGCTATGTTTGTTAACTGTGATATTGAAAGTTTGATGACTGTGTTTTGTGCTTTCAATTGAACCATGTAGCCCATTCAACTAAAGCTCATTCATTAGATAAAACATATCATACTAAAGAGTATCATACACACTTGAAGACCCTAAAAATTTGCTTCATCCACAAAATGGTTCATAGACATTTGTTTTTGAAAACTAAGCGTAATAATCAGCTTTTAAATCGCAAAACTTGCAACTTTCATTAAAAGTCTAATGCTGTTTGCCATACACTAAAGTATGCCACTCTATGGGTCATCCAAATTAACAGCTTGTGAGTTGACTTGTTCTTCTTGTGAGCTTGGCGTTGCTTGCTGTGAGCTTCTTCTAGCAGGTAGCTTTGCCTAAAAATTGTGTAAATCAATTTATGAGTTAATAATCTGTATCCTAAATAATGAGCTTTAAATAACAATACATAACTTACTTTTTTCTTTGGCAATGTTTCTCGGCAACTTTGTCGGGTGTGTCCAACATTACCGCACCTTCCACACTTAACTGGTACCGGTTCCTCTCCTTGGGATCTAATACGATCTTTGTTCTTGGGTCTACCAGATTGGGGTTTAGCCATAAGTGGTGGCTTAAGAACTTGCAAGTAACTTGGACACTGCCAACTTGAAACTTCTCCAACTGGATATACCAAGTCTTGGTACGTAGCTTTAAGCTCAATTTTCCTAAACCATGCTTTTGCCAAATGATTACAATCCGTCATTCCCATAACTCTACAAACCGCTAAAACATGACCACAAGGCAAAGCAGAAACTTGCCATTTTCTACATGTGCATGAACGTTCACCTAAATCCACTATATGTATTTTTTGTCGATCATCGACCTGGTAAATCCTGTTCATCTCAATTCCGGCCACAGTCCAATGAGCGCTCTTTAACATTCGGTCTGTTATTTTTGCAGTTGCCCAATCACTTAGTTCATCCATTTGTGCATCTAAATTATAATATTCGTTAGTATTTTATGATTTGTAAACAATAAATTCGTTAAATAGTTTACTTCTAGGAAAAAATTACATAAACCGCGTACCTTTATATTTTTCTTGACGATTGAAGTACCACTTTTGGATAAGGGCTCTGTACCACTCCATTAGGTTAGTGATGGGTACTTTTCGGACATCTCTTGTTAACGAATTGATTGACTCAGCGCTATTAGATGTCATGTAATTGTAACGATTACCAGCGGAATATGCCCTTGACCGCCTTTCAACCCCAGCTTCGATCAGTTTGTCGTAGGCTTGTTTTCTTTTGCCCTTAACCTCGTCTAATGCTCTATTAAAATCATCGATTAAGTAGGCTTTGCACATCTTCCAATATAAAGCCTTATGCTTTTTACCCTTCAAGTTACAATTCATCATCAAATGCCTACAACAATGCCCATGGAATGCATTCGGGAAAACAGATTCACATGCAGATTGTATTGCTACATGTCGATCTGATATGATAGTTAAATCTGGAACTTCACCAATGCATTCTCTCAATTTTGACAGAAACCATGTCCACGATTCACCAGTCTCACCCTGAGACACACCCATTGCAACAGGTATAATTTGATTATTCCCGTCCATTCCAACTGCCAGCAGATTTGTTCCAAGGTAAGTACCTTTAAGATGAGCTGCATCAATTATTAACAATGGTCGCATATGGTGTAGAAAGCTTCGAATCTGATTAATTTTTAAACGATTAGTTATATGACAATAATACTCAAGAAATAGTAAATATATAGATATATGCTTACCGTTACACCAAAAGCTATGAAAACCATCTTAAACCGGTCTTCATCATCAGTATCAATATGTGTTACAGTACCGTCATTTGTCAATTCTAAATTATGACAATAAACCGGTAACTGTTCAAATGATGCTTTCGGGCAACCTTCAAGCGTATCCAATGCCACATTCTTCGATCTCCATGCTTGTTTGTAACTAATATCGATGTTGAATTCAAGGTTCATGTCGTTTTGTATGTCCTTTGCCGTATATATACGGCTGTTGTCTTTGAACTTAGGTACTAGTAAATGACCCAACAAGTTTTTCGTAGCATTACGGTGATGCATACCTATTTTTGTTTTTGAATAAGTGTGATGGTCGTTCACCGTTCCTAATTCCCATTCACTACTAAATTTGCACTTACTTGAAATTATTTTCCATTCGCAACCCTCATGCACACAAATTACATCATACCTTACCGGATCTGATTTTCTAACCTTAAATTCATAACCATCTAAAAGAGCTTTATAACCAATTTTATTCATAACACATTTTTTATTATCAAATCTTTCACCCGTTTCCAAAATACATCTAGCATGATCAATTTTTCCTTTTGGAGTTTTTATAATAGGTTGTGGATCTGGTGGGTTGTGAATGTTGTTTAAAGTATTCATTTGCCAATTATGCTCAAACTTTTCTCTTGCCATAAAATCATTATGGCAATCAAAAATTTCTTTTTTGGGTAATTTTGAATCATTGTAAATATTGTATTGTTGGTTTAAATTACGGTGATTTTCGAAATATTCTTGTTTTGGTATTCGGGAATCATTGTAAACAATGTATTGTTTTAAATCAAAAGGAGATAAAGGAACGTTAAGATCTATACCCAAAGAACTAGAAGAAGAAGGATTTCCCACAAAGCATTGCTCAATCTTTTCAATAAAAATAGTATGTGGCGTACCTTTTCCTTTGCAAATTTCGTTTGTGTAAAATCTCACATCATCATCGTCTACAATGTGGACACACTTTGTACCAACTTTGTACGTAAACATGAGGTTGCACGTATCGTTAAACTTGTACTTTTTCTTCACAATAGCTACCAGTTGATTGAAAGTAATATTTCTTTTAAGGCAAACACCAAAAGTCACATCTCCGTAAACGAAATACACACTAAATTCAGTAGCCGATTCTCCCATTTCTTTTGAGTGAACAATCTAATTCTTTCAAATAAGTACATTAATATATATAGCTCTTTGGTGTAAATTATTTAAAGTTAGTAGAAACTTGACTACTCGACCTATAGTAATTAATTGTACAAATTTAATATGCATTTAATATTGCATCTACTACATATGTGTGTTAGTTGTGAATTTAAATGATATGAATAAATGTAAGTTTGGTTGTAAAACTTAATGTAGTATTTAATGCACTGGATACTCGACTACTCGACCGACGGCTACTCGACCTATGGTTGGGTAGATGTCGGTCGAGTAGATGTAGTAGCTAATTGTACACATTAATATGCATTTAATATTGAATCTACTACATATGTGTGTTAGTTGTGAATTTAAATGATATGAATAAATGTAAAACTTAATGCACTAGATACTCGACTACTCGACCGACGGCTACTCGACCTATGGTTGGGTAGATGTAGTAGCTATATGTACACATAAATACGCATTTAATATTGCTTCTACTACATATGTGTGTTAGTTGAGAATTTAAATGATATGAATAAATGTAAAAGTTAATGTACTAATTAATGCACTAGATACTCGACTACTCGACCGACGGCTACTCGACCTATGGTTGAGTAGATGTAGTAGCTATATGTACACATTAATATGGATTTAATATTGAATCTACTACATATGTGTGTTAGTTGAGAATTTAAATGATATGAATAAATGTAAAACTTAATGTAGTATTTAATGCACTGGATACTCGACTACTCGACCGACGGCTACTCGACCTATGATTGGGTAGATGTAGTAGCTAATTGTACACATTAATATGCATTTAATATTGAATCTACTACATATGTGTGTTAGTTGTGAATTTAAATGATATGAATAAATGTAAAACTTAATGCACTAATTAATGCACTAATTAATGCACTAGATACTCGACTACTCGACCGACGGCTACTCGACCTATGGTTGGGTAGATGTAGTAGCTATATGTACACATAAATACGCATTTAATATTGAATCTACTACATATGTGTGTTAGTTGAGAATTTAAATGATATGAATAAATGTAAAAGTTAATGTACTAATTAATGCACTAGATACTCGACTACTCGACCGACGGCTACTCGACCTATGGTTGGGTAGATGTAGTAGCTATATGTACACATTAATATGCATTTAATATTGAATCTACTACATATGTGTGTTAGTTGACAATTTAAATGATATGAATAAATGTAAAACTTAATGTACTAATTAATGCACTAGATACTCGACTACTCGACCGACGGCTACTCGACCTACGGTTGGGTAGATGTAGTAGCTATATGTACACATAAATACGCATTTAATATTGCTTCTACTACATATGTGTGTTAGTTGAGAATTTAAATGATATGAATAAATGTAAAAGTTAATGTACTAATTAATGCACTAGATACTCGACTACTCGACCGACGGCTACTCGACCTATGGTTGGGTAGATGTAGTAGCTATATGTACACATTAATATGCATTTAATATTGAATCTACTACATATGTGTGTTAGTTGAGAATTTAAATGATATGAATAAATGTAAAAGTTAATGTACTAATTAATGCACTAGATACTCGACTACTCGACCGACGGCTACTCGACCTATGGTTGGGTAGATGTAGTAGCTATATGTACACATTAATATGTATTTAATATTGAATCTACTACATATGTGTGTTAGTTGTGAATTTAAATGATATGAATAAATGTAAAACTTAATGTAGTAATTAATGCACTGGATACTCGACTACTCGACCGACGGCTACTCGAAAACCTAGCCTATAAATACCCATTCAAGTCACACATACACATCTCATATACTCAACTCACAGAAGGATTTTCAAAAATGTCACACAAAGATTTCTCTCAACAATTCCCTAGTCCACCACACAAAGATTTCTCTCAACATAGTCCACCACAAAATGAGCATGTTTCTTACGATTCACCTGAATATGTCTTCCCGGTATTCACAAATGACTATGAAGTAGCAAACGTTCAAGCGCAAGTTCCGTTACCGGTAATCCCAAATGAAAATGAAGCGGCAAACATCCCACTCGAAAACGAGCCGGCAAAAAACCAACCTTTGGAATACGATCACAATCCGTTTGGGTTAACTGAGGATCAACTTCGACTACTTGAACAAGATATGGAAGTACTCATTGAGTTTGAACTAGCCGAGGAACGTGAGGAAGCTGCTCGTAGAGAGCAGGAACAACGAGAATTTGAATACCGATGGGAAATGGGGCTTGGACCTGAGCAATCATATACTTCTAGTGACGAGGGTTGGGTCTCGGATGATTCCTTTTTTTAATTTGTTGTCTTATTATGAGAACAATGTATTTCATGTCCTATCATCTAATTTCATGTCCGCTAATCTAGTTATTAAATAAATTGTTAGTGTTTGTGACTCATATTTTAATATAAGTGTGTCGAGTAGTCGAGTATCCAGTGCATTAATTACTACATTAATTTTTAAACCAAACGCACATTTATTCATATCACATCTACCCTACTAACAATATTAAATGCATATTAATGTGTACAATTAGTTACTACATCTACCCAACCATAGGTCGAGTAGCCGTCGGTTGAGTAGTCGAGTATCCAGTGCATTAATTACTACATTAAGTTTTACATTTATTCATATCATTTAAATTCACAACTAACACACATATGTAGTAGATTCAATATTAAATGCATATTAATGTGTACATATAGCTACTACATCTACCCAACCATAGGTCGAGTAGCCGTCGGTCGAGTAGTCGAGTATCTAGTGCATTAATTACTAACACACATATGTAGTAGAAGCAATACTAAAATTTCGAATTAATGTATAGTTGATTCACATTTCGAATTAACAAGTAAATTTGTTATATGTAAAAGCTAAATTTTCGAATTAATTGATTTACTACAACATAAGTTATACTACAACATAAGTTATACTGCAACCAAACTAGTAACTAGACATAAGTTATACTACAACATTCGTTATACTACTACATTCGCTAAATGAAATTACATTGGATCAAACAACAATGGTTACATAAATATTCCACTTCCAGTACCACAATCACCGTTGCCACTTTCAAGAACCTCATCGTTGGATAAAACCTTGACCAAATTTTTGATTGTGATGTTAAGATAATGATTGCCAGATTGTTTGGGAGAAAATACAGAAACATTTTGAAGTATCAAGACAGTTCCGACGGTAAATTGGTTTTTAAACCTATCATCATTAACAACTTTGTGATGTATTGAACCTGACATAAACCCTGAAACGTCTTTCAATGTTACTTTTAGATCACCCAAAACATTCGGAGTACAAGACTTGATTATAGCAACAACCTTTTCAAGTTTCCCTTTTTTAAGAAATTTTTTTATATCGGCAAAACAACCAACAATGATCCCGCCATCAGCATTCATAAACTCAACCGCGTTAACCCATGGACCACTTTTAAAATCCGAATCCTCAACCAAATCGTCAACAACTTTCCTAATAAACTCCTGTGTGATCATTACACCATCGTCCACACCATCCCGAATACCTGCAGGACCAGGTATTTTTCTAACAGGATTTTCGAAATAATTATCAACTTGAGAGGATATTGTGTTTTGTGTTGTGGCGGATAATCGGAGATCAGAGTCGTCTATATCAAGTAATTCTTCCCACTCGTAATTTGGTGGTGAATTCATTGCATAGCTTTTAAGGTTTGGTAATCTTATCACATGTTTCTCACCTCTATTTATATAATTATCATATACCCCATGACATTAATTATAGTATGTGTTAGTTGGGAAAAGGTTAGTTGTTGTAACCAATTAATAGGTGTTAGTTGTTGTAGTTAATACATGTTAGGATACTCGACCATCAGCTACTCGACCACTCGACTTTGAATTAGATCTATTATCCATCGGGTAATATCCAATCAGATCACTATATTAATCCTTTTTTTTTTTTTTGTTATTTACACACTTCATTTGTGTTTGTTCACTAATACTAGAAGAATTTTTTTACACTTTTATTTTTGGCTTAATTTATTTTTGTTAATTCGGATTTTTTCTATTAAAAACAAGATGTCTAATATTTCTAATGATATTGTATTCGAAGTTTTCAATAAAGGCATATTCTACGTCTTTCCCCTAAGGTACGCAGGTGGAAAAATTATTGAAATTAAACTATCTATGTCTAAAACGTTGTCGTATTCCCAAATGTGCGACATGTTGTTAGAAAAAATAAAAGAAGATATTTGGGCTTGGTTTTATTGTATACCAAAATGTAGCTTGGAAGAAGGTTTGACTATAGTGGAAAGTGATAGAGATGTTAAGAAGATGTATGAATTGGCTCAACTACATGGTAAAATTGATGTATATGTTTCCCATACTCCTCAAGCATTCCTAGTTGATTACTATCACAAAAACTTGTGTAAAGATGTGTTTGATGAGGAGGTGACAACACAATTAAAAAACCATAATAAAAGAAAGAAAGCTTTTCATTGTATGTCGTTGGAAGAGGTTAGTGCATGGGAAAATGAAGAATCTCAATCACCGGCTTACTTAAGATCACCGCATGAAAAGCCGTTTAAAGAAGCTAGTTTATTTACACCAAGGATGCTTTTTGATGATTTTGATGATGCAGCTCATGATGAATTTGATGAAGGTTCTAGTGCTCTTCCTTATGTGTCCAATAACGGTGATAACAATAATTTATGATGGGCATTTTTAATTGTAATTTATGATGGTTATGTTTCATTGCCTTGTTTGTTGTAATTTAGGTACTAGTGCTTTTATTTAACATGTGTTAATTCTTGTGGGTCATCCAAGATGGTGTAATGTATTAGTTGGTATTTAATGTTATCAGTATATTATGGTCTCTAACAAGGTAATTGAAATATAAGGTTATTTGTGTCATTCTTTTATTTTTGTATTAGTTCATACTTCATGGTGTAAGGATTTTTTATTGTAAGTTTTATTTTTTTTTTCAAATGCTGTGGCTTCAGTTATCTTTTGTAATCATTCTCTTCGATCACGGTTTTATGCTTTAATTAATTTTGGGGAGAGTAAAAATGTGTTGGATTTATCTATTTATACGCCTAATAACAATTGAAACCCTACCTAATCTCTTAATTTTCATCTATCTTTACTGTACACACAACCCCAAATCCCCAATCACCGCCTTGCAAAATCAATGGCAAACCAAACCCCAAGTCTTGATGAGTTGCGTCAAGCTAGTGGTTCCGATGATATTGCAACCATGTTCAAGCATCTCTTTAACAATGAAGTGATGGAAGCACAAGCTCGCCTAGTCAAATTGGAAGCAATATGCAAAGAGCTTCACGATGTGCTTGCGAAGCGTGAAGGGGCAGTTAGGGAGCTCCATTATCTTGGCCCAAACCATGAGAAAGGGGTGGATGCTTTATCATGTCTTGTGAAGATGAATGTAGATGATCGTGATATTTTGCAGGGCCTTGAAGCTTCTGTTCATTTGATTCGTGCTGGGATTGAGCAGAAGCAAGATGGCGTGACCCTGATGGAGATTGATGAAGACATGACTGGTGTTTAGTGACATCGTCACTTTTGGGTTGAAGCTTTTTGGTTTTCAAGTTGTAAGTATGTGAATGTGTTTTGGGTATGGATCATTAGTAAGTAATTTGGTTTGTATGGTATATTTATATATAACTCGTATGTAATTATAGTTTGGTTTATGGTTTCTGAATATGCTGGTGATGAAGTGATGTAAGTATTTGGATGATAATTAGTCCAATGAAGTTTTGTACTGAAATGATGGTTTATGGTAATGAATCGTTATAATATTTAGTTTATCCTTATTGATTTTGTTGCCATTTTGTATATGCAATTCTAGTGTAGATGTTGTTTCAGTTTTGTTAATCACATTGTAATGGAATTAGGGTTTAATGGTCAAATTTAGAAAGGGTCACTTTTAGAAATGACATGTAACCCAAACTAAAGTGGGTAAGTTTTTAGATTTTGGTTTAATGGTCAATTTTAAATGTGAATAAAGTGGGTCACTTTTAGGAACTTGTGGGTCTACACGGCAGAACCATATGAATGTTTTGGTAGTTTACATGGTTACTCTGAATCTAAGTTGTTGATGCTTGGTATCCTATTAAGACCAATTTGATGTTTAAGATTGTGAAAACAAGAGGTGGCCAGGCCTCGGCTAATCCAGTTTAAAGTTTAAATGGTCCAATGACAAGTATGAGGACTTAGATGTGGGTAACTGGAATAGTGGAGTCATGGTTTTTATGCAAGAATAAAGTTTAAATGGTTCATGCTCTGTCTGATAGACCATAACTCCAATATCATAGAATTTTGGGTTATAGTTGCTTATTTAACTTTTCGTTTGAGTCTGTTCACTTGTTTTGCAACTGAATGTTGATACCTCCAACTGAGCAAAGAGTCAAGTATGCTAAAGAACTTGGAGGTATCAACATTCAGTTGCAACATTAAACTCGATCCCTTAACCTTTATTATTAGATAATAGATACTAATAGATATCATTGTTTGCTAACATATGTATCATTCAGTAACAAGTTTACATTGACTAATAGTTCAAAATAGAAAACATGATCCAACTTATACTGAATGTTGCAACTGAATGTTGATACCTCCAACTGAATGCCTATTTAACTTTTCACCTGGTAAATGGTAACAGCATATATGTTGTTGATCCCAGTTGAGCAAACGATCTAATATAGAAACTGACTTGTAACAAAAGCTTATCAAGTATTACGCGGAATTTAACACTTGATCTTAAGAAGAAGAACAATTAACATTCAACACCTCAATATCATTTATTAATACGAATACTCTTACAGTATTAGGGTTTTGCAACCTTGAAGTGTATCGACCTTAGATATAAAACATACGTATATCTAACCTAACCTAGGACCTCCTTTTATAGGCTAAGGAGTCCTATACAATATACAATACGTAACCTACAAGATAAATATCTTTTCCATATTTATCTAATACAATAAGCTAACCGACTATACAAGACTAGCAGTGCTTAATACATACTATCAGTGGTTACACAATACTACTAGCCGCGGTTATCTTCATCCGTGGTTACACTCTTCAATCCGTGGTTACATCAAGCTTGTCCGTGGTTCCAGTACTTGGAGTAATTCATTATTCAAGGAACCTAAAACCCAACAATCCTCCCCTAAACTTGATAGATTCTAACAGAATTCTCAAGTTTCTTTTAAGCTCAAAACATCTGATGTGGAGGATGTAGCCAAACACTTACTTGCTTTAAGTATCTTCTCATACTTCTTCAACAAATCATAAGCTTGGCCATCATAGGATAATAACATCTTGAAACAACCAGGCTTCAACATCTGAGCAATTATTCCTGGATGCTTATTCAATTTAGGATAATCACCTTCTACAAGCATATGAATAATCTGTCCAGAAACAGTTAGAACATGAACTCCACAGGTTTGATATAAAAACCATCTTGTAACTTGACCATTGTAGAGTCCTTGCCATTCAGGTTCAGCATGAGTAGGTTCAAATAAAATCTTCAAATTATAATACACCAGCCTCTCATGATAACCATTTAGATGTACTTCACCAAATTTTTTCTTGTAAAGTATCCAAAGATTCATCAAATCATCTCTATCAAAATATTGAAGCATTTGAGAAAATTTATTATACTCAGAAACTTCATTATTAAGTCTTTGAATTTTCCAAACTCCTTCACTTCCATCTAAAAGATTAAACTCATAAGAAATGATTTGATTCACATCTGCAACAACTTTCAACTTCTTAGAATCAGATGTCACCTGAACCTCAGATGTTCTTTTTCGTTTACTTTGCATCCATTCATCATGCTCTTTAATCCACTCTTTCTCCTTTTGAGAATTCATCGGACAGAAATCATCATTGTTAATTTTCATACATCTCTCATAGATTTCCAAGATTCTTTTAAATGAACACATACTAAGATTTTCAGAAACATGTATGCCAGAATTCTTGATAATCTTCATCAAAATATTCCTCAACTGAGCAATAGTAGGAGGTTTCTTTCTTACAATTTTCTTCTTTTCTTTACTAACCTTCTTTGCCAATATACCCAGAAGTCTAGCCTTTTCTTCATCATCAAACAAAGCCCATTCTTGTACTGTATACTCATCATTTATTAATTCAGAAGCTTCAAGATAGTTTTGGGATTCATACCATGTAGCTAATAATTTCTGACTAGCTTCTTCTTCATCTTGCTTTCTCTTCTCCAAAACTGCTTTATGCTCAGCTTCTAAACTTCTAGCATACTCTTGATCATAAGCTTCTTGTTCTGCTTTGTTTTTAAACTTCAGCACTACCTCTTTACCTTTTCCAACATTAGATTTAACCACTTTCTTTTTCAAAGGTTCACCAATAACCAAACTTTTACCTCTTGGTTTAGTAGCAGTAGACTGAACAGATAAAACATGTGCAATGATTGATGTAGGTATAGATGATGTTTTACTCAGATTAATCAATGTACTTGCAGCCTCTTTCTCTACTTCTTTAAGCTTAGATGGTAATTCAGAAAGAATTGTAACAACAGTAGAAGTAGTTGTGATAGCAATAGGTATGACAGTAGTAGAAACAATAGCCAAGTCTGAAACTACATCAGTGGTTACAAAAGTACTAACCAAGGTTTCAGACATACTATCAGTTGTTGTGTTCTGCACAACTTCAACATTCTTCAGTTTTTCCAGAACAACCTCATTCCCTTTATCAGAAACCAAAAAATCTTGATCTCCACTATCAAAATCTTCTTCTATAGGTACACTAACAGATACATCCACAGCCTCCCCTGAATTCATGCCATCACTCCTCCCCTGTTTGGATACACCATTCACATTCAGATCAGCAGAGGAGTTCACCTTCTTTTTCTTTCGTCGCAGAGCTTTCAAAACAGCAATGCCAGGTCTTTTCACTTTCTCCAAAACCAATACTTTATGCTTCAACCTCCGAATTTCCTTACCCTGAAGCACAGATAACGCTTGTAGACCTGAAATCTTATCCTCCATTTTAGCACACTGAACCGTCAATTCATTTAAACGTTCAAAAATATCCTCCCCACTTCGACCTGTGTGAACTGGTCCGAGAGGTGGTTCATCGAAAAAGTCATCATGTACATAGTCATTAACCGTCAATTCATTGTCAGGTTCCAATCTATCCTCATCACTTCGAGCTGTGTTAACTGCTCCGAGCGGTGAATCCTTGGACATAGAAGACATAGCACCAGACCGAGCCTGATCATCTATGTACCCTGTAGCAGCCAGTTGGCTAGGGATACCTCCACCTGTGTTAAGCTCCAAAGAACTTTCCACATTAGGAGTTGCTAAAGGTTGGGTCTTATTGATGTTTCCACTATCCTGACCAGCATCTAAGCATGAATCAGTAGTGGAAGCCCTTCCAATCATGTCACCTCCACTCCGTGTGACAGCCTCAATAACCATACCACTAGCACTAGCCTGAGGAAGCTGAGTGCCCTGTGTTCTCCTAGTCCATGATGCAAGACCTTCATTAAACTCAGAATCATTAGGAAAATTAAGCATGTGAGGAAATAAAGGAACATCTCTAATGACAACATTCTGTGGCTGATTCCTCATATGTGCAAACACTCTAGGAAGCATACGATGTACCTCATACTCTCTAATATGTTCAATAGGATCCTGTATTTGATGTTCCACAAGCAGTTGAACAAACCGAGGATACAAATAATATTTACCCTTCTTCCTAATACTCTGCACTAACCCCTCATAAATCATCCTAGACCAGTTAAATTTCCTTCCATCAGACAAACAAATAATAGCAATAGCAATTTTTGAAGGAAAATCATTAAAGCCTGTGGTCTTATTGCTCATACACATCAACAAAGTGTGAATCAAAAACTTCCATTGTTGAGAAAAGAAACTCTTAAAAAATTGTACCTTGTTACCTCTGTGTGTGTAACCTAATCTCTCTAAACCAGCAACAATCTCAACATCTGTAAGATTATCAACACCATCAGCATCATCAAGCCTCAAAACTTCTCTAATAAGCTCCTCAGAAATAGAAATAACATTCTCATCCACCCTAGTACGAAAAACCTCCAACCCATTAACCTCTTCAAGTTTAGCATTCTTCCAAAACTGACGTATGTAGGCTTTAAGAATGGTAGGTTCAACCGTTAAAGCAAAGTGAATGGAACTATGAACAAGAAAATCAATCATTTGATGGAACCCTTCAGAGCGAGCATCTTTGGTGAGAATAGCAACAAGATTATGTGAAGTTGAATACGTCTCAGCCATTGTGATTAATGATGTATATGAAGTGGATTTTGTGAATAAACCAAAGAAAATGATTAGGGTTTAAGAGTATTATCAATTAGAAGTGGTTAGGAGTTCAAAGAAAGTGATCCATCCGTGATTTTGATAAGGGGTATAAACTATTGCCAAAGTGTCAAAACAACCCCTGTAGTATTCAAAACAGAGAATCAGACTATCCGTTGTTCCACAACAACTGTCCGCAGTTGTAACACATCATCAGTGGATACAGATAATCACTCCTCCCAACTGGTCCAAATTAGAGCAAGCAAATCCATGCCACTGGAAAAGTGATCTCACAAGATATGAAGGATTACACAAAAACAAAATATATATTTTTTTTTACACAAACATAAGCAGCAAACACACTAGCTCCTTATGCACACACATCCTTCTTTCCTGCAAGACAACACAAAACAAACACAGAGACAAAGATTATAGTTGTCAGTGGTTAGTAATAGCCAGAAGTGGTTACAAACGACCTATCCGGGGTTAGAACAGAAAAGTCAACATAGTCAACTTCTAGAATATATCTCAGTCCAATCCCCAAGAACCTCATTAACTCTCCAACCACATTGAACCTGCCCCATATTAAATTCAATAACCCTAAACTTCACTTATAAAAAGCACCCAAATATCATATAACGCCCAAACCAATCAAGAGATAAAAACCCTAATTGCTCCAAAATCCCCAATCAACCAAAATGTGGAACCCTAGTTGGAACAAACCAGAAGTGGTGGATCTAACCTCCTCCTCATCCTCTTCATCATCTTCATCATCTTCATCATCAAGTGAAGATGGAAACCCATGGCTGACCTATTTGCCTCCACTAGAACCAAGACCAAGAAAATCTCCATTTCTCCCATCATCTGAAGATGATAGTGTGGTGAATCCAAGTGATGCTTCTGAAGACTCTGATGACTCTCCTAAGAAGAGGACTTCAAACTCCAAACCTTCATCTTCTAACCCCCAACCAAGACCTCGAGCAAGAAACCCACCACTCCCTAGTGACAGAGAGGTGGTTCTTGGTCTTAGTGCACCAAGTCATGGTGCTTCTTCACATATCGTAACCAGGAAGGGAAAAGGGAAGACGGAGTAAGTTGCTGAATGGTGGTAAGAGAAGATGGAGCACAAGAAGATTATCATATCAGCCATCTATCTGCCACAATCAGCTTCAGCTTCTTCGTTTGCATCAATCCATCCTTTCCATTTTGATCCTTAGCTGCTTTGTTTGCATATGATAAATGCATATCCAGCATTCAAACGATATAAGCAAGGATAGTAGAAGTAGAAATCATGTATAGATGTAGTCTTTATTTAGCACTTGAAGTGTCATTGTAAGCTGTAAGCTGTAAACTGCTTTGTTGAATGAACAATGTAACTTCAGTACTTCTTGCATCTCTATTTGAGAGATTTAGAGAATAATCATTCCAAGCTTGTCTGTGGTTATCTTCATCCGTGGTTACACTCTTCAATCCGTGGTTACATCAAGCTTGTCCGTGGTTCCAGTTCCAGTACTTGGAGTAATTCATTATTCAAGGAACCTAAAACCCAACATATGTCACATTGAATGAGACAAACAGATTTAACTGGATGAGATGATTAAACAAAATTGTTTTCAACAATACATATGTCACACTGGTTTACAAAACATACAACATTCGTTTACAATATATTATGCTCAGTTACCTACTACCATTTGCAACTACTATTACAGTTTCAACTACCAAAGTACAAAACTACTACCAAAGTACCAAAGTTATGCCAAACTACAAAATACATTTGCAACCACCAGTTGAGTTATTTGAACTTGTACATCAATGAGTTATTTCTACCAACTACTACAGCTTCTCACATTTCAGCGCCACATTTCAACCCCAGCTTCAATCAATTTGTGCCAAAGGTACTTCAATCTTGTACTTCCAAAAGAAATCTACCAATCGCTCCCTATATGCCAAAGCTGCCAAAGTAGGATTACCATCCGCCAATGGAAGATTATTCGACAACCTATACAAGTTTATCATCACCCATATACCGCAGTCACCATAAAGAGGGCCTTGCCTTGGCACATTATCCGCATACCGGAAGGTGATGGAGTAATGTTTTGGATCAATTCCCTTTTTTTCCATTACTTCGGTTTCTTGTAAAAACTTTGGAATTTTATATTCAAAACATCTCCTCATGTTGAGCCACCAAATTCGATTTTCAACTAGAGGCCTGGAGAGGCTGTCATATATTGTTATGACACCGGAACGTAGATGGAGTTCTCCCAGAACCCAATGTACATTATCTTCGTTGATAGGAAAATAGACCTACAATATAAAGTTGAGTTAAAAATCTGTTTTTGCACAACTACCTGTTCTGCATCAGTTATTTTTAATCTGTGTAGATGCCCTTCCCAAGTTACATTTTTAGGATTACCACTATTCTAACTTTGTTGTTGTAGTTTGCTTTTGGTTTTGAAAGTCTTTTTTCAGCTAGAAAATAAGCTCCAAAAACAGCCTCACATTACCTTATTTAGGAATTTCCTTAAACCACTAGAAAATGACTTTTCAACCATATGTGTGATCAACGCGAAAACTAAAGGTTACTTATTATGGTCATGCCTGATTGTGATCTAATAAATACTACATATCAATTAGAACCATCAAATACTACTAGAAAATGACTTTTCAACCATATGTGTGATCAACGCGAAAACTAAAGGTTACTTATTATGGTCATGCCTGATTGTGATCTAATAAATACTACATATCAATTAGAACCATCAAATACTACTATACGAATATCAAAAATTTCTTAAACACACCTTTTCAACAGATTGAGCAAACCAGGGGAGACCATAAGTTACTCCGTCAGCAAAAAAACCCGGCATCCTGTTGGTGAGAATCATGGAGCTAAAAAATAGACCTGCCATGGCCCAATCAGCATCGGCAGGTCTAAAATGCCATAGAAAAATTATCCATAGATCAAGATGCTGCCAAAAAAAATAAAAATAAAAATAATAAATTACCTAAGTAGTTAACATTATCCATAAATATTAAAAATTGTTATCATGAAATTTACCGTATCAGAAAGCCATCCATTTCTATACTTCCTGATGCCCACCAACCTTTCCCAAAAATCATGATATGCATAAATGCCATCTCCTCCCCATGGAAAATAAAATCTCATGTCCTCCTTTTGATTCAAAAAATCCATAATTTCTTTCGGGACAATCACTCTTAATTGTCGCGAACCTGTCGGATGAGTTAGATCCTGCAGATATATCATACAGAATTGTCTAGTCCAGAGTACTTAACCACCGTTACAACATCTGCAATAAATAATAAGTAAAATAAGTTACCTCATTCCACGGGGGAATCTCTTCACCACCATGTGAAACCAACGGCTGAAAACGCTTAACACATTTCTTCTTCCTGGCACGGACTTTAGGCTTTTGTGGAGTGGTTGAAGGTTGCTTCGTGTACGGGTCTTGAAGATACCTGCTCGCTCTAGTCTCTCGGGCATAATTAACCGGTATCTTTTTAATAGATGCCTGCCCGTCACCATAACAGTAGATATCAACTAAATTCTCGTTATGGTCATTGCTAGGGGTACAATCTGGAACATTCATTGCTGATTTATCCTGATCATCATTGCTAGGAACAGAATCGGGATGCTTCGTTGCTAATTTCTCCATATCATCATTACTAGGAACAGAATCTCGATCCTTCATTGAATGAGACTGCAAATCATTGTCTTTTTCCTGTATTAAAAAAAATAATAATAAATAAAAATAAATAAATAAATAAATAAATCAAATAGCATAAAAAGATTGTCTTATTTGATTTTAAAACCAAAAAAATGTTAAATTTACCTTTTCAGGAGTATTAAATACACATATTTGCATAAGAGTCTCCACTGCCATTAAATCTTGTTCGTGAAGCGGATCACCCGTATTCTTCAATGCCCCTTCTTCCTCTTGTTCCTCTACTACCTGTAGAAATACAATTAATCAAGCCATTCTATTTCAGTAAACTGATATATGATTAAATAAACATGTTTCGGTCATACAAACGGTGAATATGGTTAAAACTGACTACCTGATTATCAAACGGTGTGTCAAACATGTTTTTATATTCTGAATCCAATATTTCAGGATCAGCTTCGTTGATTCCACCGTTATAATAATCATGTTGAATATCCATGTCAGGATGCAATTTGACATCATTATCAAATGCATTTGAGGGCTGCATAAGAAATATAAAAATCCATAGTCTCGTTATTGTATGACGAGTGTTATGTAATAATATCCATACTCTCGTTATGTAATAATATTACCTTTTCTTCATTTGCATTGTCAGGTTCAAGAGAGGGCTGCACATTATCGTTGGAGCTGTTCTCAACCTTTCGACTAGTGGGCTCCACACTATCATTAAACCTGTTATCGACCTTCACACTAGTGGGCTCCAAAATCTTGTTCACAGAGGGCTCAAAAGTCTCGTTCACAGAAGGCTGCAAAAATTCAACTAATCTTAGCCCTTCACAATCTTCTTGTAATAATATACGACATGTTGATAAGGAAACAAAATTCAAGAACTTACCTTTTCTTGATTTGCAGTATTAACAACATTTGGTTCATCATCATGTACACTACAAGGCTCCATAGTCTCGTTAGTGCCATTCTTAACAAGTTGCTCAAGTGCTGCTATACGTCTCCCATAGAATGCTTCAATATACTCAATCCTCTTTATAAGCTCACCTCGAGGTTCAGAATTTTCTGATAATCTACTAGAGGACTGCAAAAATAAGGTAATATATAATAATCTTATTTACACATTCAATGTAAAAATAAAATTTTGTTTATAAACAACAAACCTTTGAGTCTTGATCAACTTCACTTGACATCTGCATAAAAGATGCATCCTTGGGGGGTTTCACACATTTCTCAAGTGCACTTAAACGCCTACCAAATGAACGCTCAATATCCTCAACCTTCTTTGCAAGCGCTGGGTCATCCAATCCTTCATAGCCATGCACCTCAGTGCGAACATGTACCTCACGGTGGACCTCACGGTGAACCTCCGTGTGAACCTCCGTGTGAACATGTTTACGCGGAATAACCTTCCTCTTTTTCAAAGGTCTATGAGATGCATCTTCTGTTGACCCATTCTTGAAATAGTCTAAACTACATGTCCACCATGATGTATTGATCTCCTTTTCAGTGGGGACAAGTGTATTAATTGACTCTCTAGAATAGAATAGCCTCTCACAATCACCTTTTGTAAATGTTATACCATTACTCCATGAAACACAACGGGGTACAACATCATCGACTTTGTGCCACCAATTTGTAGCATTCGGAAAAAGTTCCAATAACCATATCTGTAAAAATTTTAAAACCATTAATGTTAAATAAATAAGCTAACTTAATGGCTAGTTGTAAACTAAATTAATGTCCAATAACCAGATATGTAAAGTTTTTAAAACTAGATCTGTAACAACTTGTATATGGGAACGTAACAAAGATATATCAAACTTCAGCTACAAGTTTGCACTTAATAAGAACATGTTGCGTTTCAGCAATTATTAGTCAAGCATCTGTTTCTAATCTAAGAGTTTCGGATAAAATATGTGTACTTCAAAAGTCAGACAAAATTGCGTCACTGCATTATGTCATTAGATTCATATAAACGTCAAAATAAATGAGGTATTCTATTCCATATGACCACATATTCTGATAACAATGCAGTTGCACTATAGCTATTGGATTAAAACCAAACTTAAAAGTGGATTTGGGGAGTCAAACATAGCATTTAGATACTAAAGGCTGGGTTGGGTCAACATTTATGGTATGGGTGGGTTGGGTCAACATTTACACTGCATTGACATAAATGAGGCAAGCAATACATGAGACAAGCAATAAATGAGAAAAACATGCAAACCTTAAAGACGAAAATAAATCCATTCAAAGAATATTGAGGCTTGTATTTTTTCCCGTGTGTTGCAATTTTTTGCAAAATATCCTTACGGTGTCTTGAATCAACATTATACACCCTAACGTGAAGCTCTTCCCAAATATATTGTCCCCAAGGGAAAGCATCAAAAGCACACAAATCATCCACTAGAGCCAAAATCTCATAGGGTATAACATGCCTAAGCTCATTACCCATGAATACATACTCTAAAGCCAGCAACAGACAAACACGGACTGAATCATCATGAGATAGCTTTTTAAAATCCTTATCCTTCTCAAGAAGTGCTTTAAGATCTTCACCCTTTATTCTTGGTAGAGTAGGAAATACCCGGTTATGGAAATTTGAGACACTCTCACTCAAATGGTCTAAAGAAGGATTTCCAAATTTGAAACCGGTTAACAAACAAAATTCCCTCCTACCAAACTCTAATGTATTGTGACCAATATCAAAAATAAAAGGCGTATCAGTAGTAGCATCTTTGATATCCCTTTGGTGTTGAAGCAAAAAATTCAGGACAAGATTATCATGGTCCTCCATTCTAATATCCAACCAAGGGCCAAAAACACTACTTTGAAACTTGTTATACCTTTCCTTTTTTTCAGACAACTTCTTGGATATTGTTTTCAGAAGGTGTAGCTTAGTTCTCAAACTAACCTTCGAATCATAAACCTAGGTTAACAAAAAACAAAATATTAAAAATAAAACTAATTTATACATGATACTAGCTACAAGATTATTCAGTCTTCATGGGTATATTGTGTTACTAAAAAAATACAAAATACCAACTATTTTCAACCAAAATTGATATACCCAAAAGACTTGATCGTTAACAATCCCAAACCTAACTAAAGGATTAAACATTTATTACATCTAAATATGATACTTACATCAACACAATGAAACGATGAATCCATTGGAAATAAACAAAAATCCTATCAACTCAATCGCCGACAATATCCATTTGGTGTTGTTTTGTGTTTGTGTTTGTGTTTAAGTTTGAGAATGATAATCAGATTTGGATTGATAATCATGAATCGATTTAGTCTTGTCTATGATACAATGGTTATTGCCGATCGGTTTTCCAGGTCATTGGAAAAGAAAGATGAAGGTACACAGTGAAAAGAAGTTTTGTACTTTTTTTTTTTTTTTTTTTTTTACCTTTTGTACTTTTTGCACGTGGAAAAATGCAAGTCGAGTAAAAGTAAGTTGAGTAGCCGTCGGTTGCGCAAATTTGGTGGTTATTTGGATAGATTAAAAAGTAAAAAGTGGATTTTACTTATGACACGTGTCATGTTTCTGGTGGAGCTGCGCGGTCGAGTGGCTGCGCATGATCATTTTGGAGATTGAAGAAAATTTTGACCACAAAAGGGACTACCAAAAAGATTTTGGCACTTTTTGGTACTTTTCTCCAAATATATATTGGTTGAATGCAATTATCAAGTAATACAAACTTATGGGTATAAATATGTCACGTCAAGTAACCAAACAATCATAGTCATATATGTCATTTCATCTCAAATGGTATATATATGCACCAAATGGAAATGTTACAAGGCACTTACCTTTGACCTTATACTTATTGCATTCATGGTCAATAAGCCAAAAAGAAATAAACTATATATCGTGTCATTTTAAACTGGTATTTCACCATCTTAATCAAATCATCTGTAATGACATCATAGAGATGAGATTAATAAGAGCCAAATATGCATTCTATTAATTGGCTTTGCTTGCTAATGCAACATACGTGTCGACTTAATCCTTAAACGCCTAGGTACTGTGGTCCAGACCCGCGCGATAAAGAAGATATTTGAGCGAAGATAAGATATGTTTAGAGGCATGGCAAGGACCACGGTACGTCCAGATAAAAGTTTATTTGTTGGCTATATACATGATTATTGGTGAACCAAAGTTGACTACACATAAGTAACTTGAAATTAAATGACAACTACACTTGTCGTACTCGATCCAATTCAATTGGAGGGTCACTAGCTTGAAGTCTATCCAACAAGAAAACATACAAAATTTTAGAGCATATAATTGAGGGAACCCAAGATGGTCCTTTCTCTTAATAGCATGAATTGATAATCTTATTACACGTGTCTTTCTATTGTTTAAATGTTAGTTTAATTAGAACATTAGTGTAACTTTATTCAACAAACACCATGTTCTTTGTCCCCCTTGATCCCCTTTTTTTTATGAAGATGAGTTCATTTTAAGTAGTAAAGATTTTGTTGGTATAATTTAAAGATTTAAAGATTTTGAGTTCAAATTACATGCATGTTTAGGTAATGTGTACCCTAAATTTGAAAGTATAAACACCACATGCTATATATTTCATGCATCTTGTAATTTTTATAGGAAGACTAGTGGAAAGATATATAGTTAATTTCATCAATGCAATTATTTACTTTAATTTCTTCTCAAAATAGAGACTCACTACACCAAAATCATAGTTTGGGGATGGACAAATTATTAGGGTCGACTATGTCGTCCCATTTTGTAATTATTTCATTTTTTAGTATTTAAATAACTTTTCACGAAAATTAAATACATCCCGCCAGTATTTTTGGACCCGCCAAACACTTTGGGACGACATTGTCGTCCCAAACTGTAAATCAATTTTTTAAACACCAGTTTTTAGTTAAATTATTTATTTTAAATAATTTTATTTAATATAGAATTAAAATTAAATAGTTTATATTTATGATTAAATACTTTAATTTAAAATTAAATACATTTATAGAATTAAAAAAAAATATTTACCGCCAATTGTTTCCCGCCATTATTTTTACCGCCAATAGTTTCCCGCCATTATTTTTAATTAGTTTATTTAATTTTAAAAAGTTATTTTTATCTAATTTAAATAATTTTATTTAATATAGAATGAAAATTAAATAGTTTATATTTATAATCAAATACTTTAATTTAAAATTAAATACATTTTTCCCGCCATTATTTTCCCCGCCATTATTTTTCCCGCAAAGTTTTCCTTATATATCCCGTCAAAACATAAATAACCACAAAACACACGTAACAATAAAATGGCTGATTACACGCCGGAAAAAGAGTGGTCACTGGTTTTATCGTCCATATATCTTTTTACTCGAGTTCTTGATACGTATGGGTCAGAAATTTATGATGAATATGGTTCTTATAAGAACATAGACCCGTTTATGAGAGACCGCATTCTGGAATGGTTAAGGAAAGAGCGATTCTACAGAGTGTATTTGGACAGTGAAGCTACTTCTGCATTATGGAATGGAGGAGCAAACCTACTGTAAGCTGAAGCAATGTGGGAGCAGTTCGTCAAGCAAAGGAAGGAAAAAGATGAAGCTGAAAAAAGCCCGTTCGATTACACATTTGATGATGCGGGAAATAGGGTAACAAATCTTGAAGCATTGTTTGAACAGTTCGTCAAGCAAAGGAAGGGAAAAGATGGTGCAGGTTCTAGCAGAGCGGGAAGTAGCAGGGAAAATAATTGAATGGCCGAGTTGTTTTGTTTGATCTGTTTCATTTTGTTGTCAAGTTGTTTCGTTTGAGTTGTTTCGTATGTCGTGTGTAGCATATGGTCTATGTCGTGTTGTGTATAATATCGTTTGAGTTGTTTCGTTTGCTTGCCGAGTTGTTTCGTTTGATCTGTTTCGTTATGTTGTCAAGTTGTTTCTTTATTCATGTGTAATTTAGTATTGGAAAAGGGGTGTTTGGAAACCATAATCTTGTTAACTTAGAACACTTTACAAATTCAGCATGTGCTTTGATTTATAAAAATACTTGACGGATACATACTACAACAACAACAACAACAACAACTGCCAGAACAACAACTATAGCACCTATACTTGGTCGTTTAACATGATACGTATGCCATAGCACCTATACTTGGTCGTTTAACATGATACGTATACCATAGCACCTATACTTGGTCGTTTAACATGATACGTATGACATAGCACCCATACTTGGTCGTTTAACACGATATGTATGCCATAGCACCTATATCAATTCATCCGTTTTAACATGTCATGTATAACGACATCATCTTGACTCGTTCGTTTAACATTTCGGGCGTTTTAATTTATATAAGAAATTTATAATTAATTTTAAATCATTTTCAACCAATTTAAATATTTTTTAACTAATTTAAATTATTTTTAAATTATTTAAATTTCTTATAACAAATTTAAATTATTTTTAAATTATTTAAATTTTTTGTTACTAATTTAAATTATTTTTAATTTATTTAAACTTTTTATAACTAATTTAATTAATTTTAAAATTATTAAAATTTTTATAATAAATTTAATTTATTTATTTATTATTAAATATTCTAAACATATTTTAATATACAAAAGATAAAGAAAAAAAAAAACAACAAAAAGGGACGACAATGTCGTACCCTTTTTTTGACCAAAATTTCCTTGAAAATTTAACCAACGCGCCAAATATTTGGGCAAAAAAATAGCAAAAAGGGACGACAATGTCGTCCCGTTTTGGTCGTCCCAAATTTACATCAATAATTGATACAGATCTACTTCTCTTCTCTCTCAACACTTAGTACAAAAAAAAAAAAAAAAAAAAAAAAAAAAAAAAAAAAAAACCCCACCACAAACAGCACGTAAAAACCGAAAAAAAAAACCATAAAAATCCCAAAAAATAGCTATTTTCTTCAATTCGACACCACCAAAACACTACTATCACTCGTAACCATCAATTACACACGCACCACTGTGCACAATTTGTATATTTTTTGTTATTTTGTAACATTTAAAGGTATTTTTTTTGTTAAAATTTGGTTTGTTAATTTAATTTCTTTAATTATGGTTTGATTAACTATGGTTTTATGTTGTGTTTGTGTTGGTTAGATGGTCCACCGCCGCAGCTCCACCACCAACAACCGCAGCAGCCGCAGCTCCACCACCACCACCTTTTGTGTTGGTAAGTGACTTTTTTTTTTTTTTTTTTTTTTTGTTAATGTGTTTTGGTACGACAATGTCGTGCCTTAAGTTTTTATTAATTAATTTGGTACCACAATGTGTTTTGGGACGACAATAGTTTGTTTAACTATGGTTTTATGTGTAGTGTTTGGGAAAGCCGGGACCGTCGGGGTGTTTGGGACAGCCGGGACCGTGGACAGCCGGGACAGCCGAATGTTATTGAATTTTTCGAATGTTATCGTGGATTTATGTTAACTTTATAATTTTGAGACATGTTAGCTTTATAAGCTTGTGACTTGTTAGTTTGAGACATGTTATTTAGGAAATTTGCGCCTTGTATAGTTTAAGAGTAGTTTACTTTGTATCATATTTGTTGAATGGTATCGTGGAATTGTGGAATGTTATTCGATCCGTTTAGTAATTTGGTATTGTATCATATTGTCGAATTGGTATTGTGGATTGTGATTAATTACAGGTTGTATTTGTTTTGGTAGATTTTTTCCGGAAAAAAAATCCGGAAAAAATCTGAAAAAACTGCATTTGCTGCATTTTTTTTTTTTGCCCACCCAGAATTATTAGGGACGACAATACAAAAGAATTGTCGTCCCATTTTGTATTCTGTATTCAAAATTACGTTTTATTATTATTTTAAAAAGATAAATAAAAAAATAAAATAAAATTTGGTACGACATTCTCGTACCATTTTGCAAAAGTATGTCGTGCCTTTCTGTATTTTCAGGTTGAATTCCTTTTGGGCCCCACACTTTTGTCGTCACAAAATTTCAAAGGTTTTGTCGTGCCAAATTTATTTGGGTCAACAAAAACGGGTCGACCAAAAAGGCACGACATGTCGTCCCATTTTTTGTTTGGGTCGACTTTCTTTGCATTTTTGGCACGAGAAAGTAGTGCCAAATGTTATATTTTTTTGTAGCGACTAATCAGGAAGAAAAGAAAACAATAATGCACTTTGACAATTAGAAGACAAAATGTTGACTTCAATTAGTAATGTAGCTAAGTATCAATTAGCAGCTCTAAGAAGCATGAGGGAAAAAAACATAATCAATTAACCATGCACATGACTAATCATTAGGCTCAGTTTACAGCTTAATGATTGGATCCAAATGAAGATATACAACATAACCAACTTCTAATAGAAACACTAGAAAACATAGACATGATGCAAGTTGGTTACTATTGTTGCCACTGAGTGCTGGTTAACATCCGTTGTTAATTAAGTAGTAATTAATCAACGCTCAAATCACCGGATTAAGTTTTTATGTAATGAATGTATCAAAATCAAGTAATTTCTTCGCATCACCAAGAAAAAGTGGCTATTCAACAAGTGTTTAAATAGTAAACATGCGTGAGTTAGTACAATGGTATGGGAATGAATCCAGTAATAAGAAAAATAAAAATAAGAAGAATGAGAAATGTTTTTAGCCACACATTTTAAATATAGAAGGAGAATTGCATCTCTTTTTGTAGGTGCATCTGAAATGTGCGGCTGTGGTTATTTCTCATCCTTCTCATTTTACTTTTATTTTTTATTTGATCCTTACTCCATTATATAAAGGGAAATGATTGGCGCATTTCAAAAAATTATTGGACACTTTACTGTATGCAGTGGGCAATTATACTTTAAGTATAACATGCTTTAACTATTTGTACATTGAGTGTCTCAATAACTTTTTAACGTGTGTCAATCACTCCCCTTATATAAATTATAAACCTAGTTTTATTTTGTCATTTTCTCTATAATTACAGCGTTGCTTATATTTGATTGTACCTAAATATCACGGCTGTCTCAAGAATCAATTTTTGAAGGCCCTGTACGAAATTATATAATGAGGCATTTCGTTAAGCAATATTATATATACAGTGTCACCATTTATAGGATATAATACAATTAGTTATCTAAACGTTCTAACCTATTACTCATTTAAGATATTTTCCTATCTAAATACTTTTTTTTTCATGAAAAATATGTCTACACATGCATATAATTATTAACGGGACAAATTTGGGGCCCTAAAAATCCTTGAGCCTTGAACGGTCGTTCACTTTACACACCGTCAAAGACGGCCCCGATAAATATGATAGTCTACATTCGTAATTACTATTTATTAACAGACCAAATAACTCAGAGGAAAAGTCAAAGAAGCATGAAATCTAGAAAAATCAACATATTTACTACATATATATGTTGGTTGGGTTATTTTCATCATCAAAATCTAAATAAGACCATTACAAATCTGTTGTTGGTTGGAATTTATTTGAACATGAATCTTTATCATATCAAACCCACGTCAAATGCGATTTGTAAATCTGATGATATGATTTTTAAGTACACATATTTTATTGACGTTTCTTAGTAGTTAAAGGATCCTGATCAAACAACAAAGGAATCTCGACGCCTACATCTTTAGACTCCAAACTCAAAAGTATTCCAAGGCAAATACACACTAAAACACATGTATATACATTTACACAAACTCACATTTTATTAAAGCAATTATATAAATAAAAAGTAGCAAGATAGTAGGAATTGAAAAGACATTAGGTATAATTAAATTTAACAGAAAAACCTAAATCTATGAAGAGTCTTGCTTAAAGTTACAACATGCACCATCGACTGAAGAAAGACTCCGTCGCACATTGTTATTGTGTACTTAGCTTGTTCTTAGCTCATATATACATTCATGATGCATACGCAAATTGAACAATGTCACATGAGGATTGTCGAAACACTTGGGATTTATCGAATATATTGTTGATGCGTTTCGTGACAATCATAAATAATTATCACATGAGCTGTTTTTCTTGACATAAGGTTAACTAGTAAGTTTGACATGTGTTTTAGTACTAAAAATGGTATGTCAAGGGCTTCTGGATGTTAATCCAAAGTAACTTGACCATTTCATATACCAAGATATATATTCATCTTTAAGTGGGATCTTATAGTAAATTGTATGTTGGATATTTTAGTGTAATTGGATTAACTTGTTTTGACCAATTTCATCATAATAATACATCATTTAGGTTTGGAGGTGCGGAGTGCACACCTACTTGAATTTATTATGATCTTAGGGGCGAAGCTCCTAAGGGACGGGGGTCCGGGGGCAGCGCCCCTGGTAGCAGGGTCCAAGGGGCGGCAGCCCCTGGCAGGGTCCAAGGGAAAATTTTTTATTTCCACTATGTTGCTATGTAAAAAATTGCTGCTGAAGTTGTGTTTCTGCCGAAATACAATGGATTCTGCTGAAGTTGTATTTCTGCTGAAATATAATGGATTTTGCTGAAGTCATTGATTCTGGTGAAGTGTTGTTCCTCAGAAATTAAGTTTCGGAAATTGAGGGACAGAATTTGACAACTTGAAAACCCTAAAACTGCTTTGGCAGTTATCCCGTATCATAGTTATATACGGTTTATTTGGTCATATATTTTCAACTGGTTCAATATATCTCAGACACACACATACAAAAAATTCTCATTCTCTGAATTGTATCCAATTGAATAATTTGATAGAACCGCCAAATTGATTCGATCTGAAAGTGTTCACATGCCTTTCAGAGATTAAGCATATCCGTTGGTGTTCGTTATTACTACATATCCCCTACATTGTACATTCTATTTTGTAGAATGATCTTTCTTTCTACGTTGTATTTCTATTCATCGTCCTGCTTACAAGATTCTGATATGTGGCAAAACTAACATTTAGATGAAAAGAGCTGATTAGCAAAAGACATATATTGTATATTTATGTGAGAATGAGGATAAGTAACAAAACTCTTTTTTTTTTTTTTTTTTTTTTTTTTCAGAAGTCCACAAAGTAAAAGACTTGATACCAATTGCCGTTTACATATACAGTGACAACATACTTGTTATTAAATATATGAAACTTGACGTTTTAACACAAGTATATTACGTATGATGAAAATTACTTTGAAATGTATACATGATTGATTGTTATGTTTTGTTAAAATAACTCAAAATACATCTAAAATTAATGTGGTTGATCATCACAAGTATGACAAATTAAATCAAACAGTTGTCACAAGGAATAAACAATTAATATTGCATTTATATAGTAAAGGTGACGACTTTTTGATTGTTCAATCTTATAATACAAATTTATATATTCATTGGTCCCTTTACCAAATTTAACATATATTCTATCTTAGGGAACCTTTTATTAAAATGTTTAACTATACAACCCTCTATGTCCAAATAGCTTTACAACTTTATATGAACAAAATACAAGTTATCATAGCATTACCACTTTATATTATAGAAATTAAGCATTGAGAATATGAATTGACTTTTCCTATAAATGGGAGTTATTATTGGAGAAAGGTTTCATAAAAAAAAACACACAGAAACAATAAGACCAATCACTTGCCATAAAAAGCTTTACTAATGGCAATAGAGATTGTACAACCAAGTGTTGGGCTATCAAACATAGCAATTTCAGAAACACATGGAGAAAACTCTCCTTATTTTGCTGGATGGAAGGCTTATGATGAAAATCCATATCATGAGAAAGATAATCCTTCTGGTGTTATACAAATGGGCTTAGCCGAAAACCAGGTAAATACTAATGCACCGAGTCCCATCAGAACTTTAAAGTTAAGTTACGTCTGCATGAACGTAAGAGACTTATGGGTTTGGTTTTACTTGAACAGGTTTCGTTCGATTTGCTTGAAGGATACTTAGAAGCAAACCAAGAAGCAGCAAGTTGGGGCAAGAATGTTTCCGGCTTTAGAGAGAATGCATTGTTTCAAGATTATCATGGACTTCTTACTTTTAGAAAGGTGCAATATTTTATCATACATATATCTCATGTTTTTCATGAGGATTTCATGAATCTAACTTGTATAAATTTGATTTATATAGGCAATGGCCAGTTTTATGGAAGAAGTGAGAGGAGGAAAAGCAAAATTTGATCCCGAAAGAGTAGTTTTGACCGCTGGTGCAACTGCTGCAAATGAGCTTTTAACTTTCATTTTAGCTAACCCTGGCGACGCTTTGCTAGTCCCAACTCCTTACTATCCAGGGTACAATTGTTATCTTCGTCTTAATGTTATATTGCTAGCTAGAAGACTATTATATATGTCATTAATTACATATGTAAGTATTTGCATGTTTTATTAACGTGACAAATCTTGAATGTTTCAGATTCGATCGAGATTTGAGATGGAGGACGGGAGTTGAAATCGTTCCAATCCACTGCAAAAGCTCAAACAATTTCCAAATTACTCCCGAAGCCCTAGAATCCGCTTATGATCATGCAACATCCATGAACATGAATGTACGAGGGGTTCTGATTACAAACCCCTCAAACCCGTTGGGTGCAACCATCCAACGGAAAGTTCTAGAAGAGATCCTAGATTTCGTCACGAGAAAAAACATTCATTTGATCTCGGACGAAATATACTCAGGGTCAGTATTCCACTCAGATGAATTCATGAGCATTGCAGAAATCCTTGAATCAAGAAACTACAAAGACGCCGAACGTTGTCACATTGTTTATAGTCTTTCAAAAGATCTTGGTCTACCAGGTTTCCGAGTAGGGACAGTGTATTCTTACAACGACCAAGTGGTGACAACCGCTAGACGCATGTCAAGCTTCACTCTTATTTCATCACAAACACAGTTTTTATTGGCATCTATGCTATCAAACAAGGAATTTATACAAACATACATAAAGATAAACAGGGAAAGATTGCGGAAACGATATGAAATGATTGTTGAGGGGTTAAAAAAGGCTGGAATCGAGTGTCTGAAAGGAAATGCCGGGTTGTTTTGTTGGATGAATTTGGGTCCTTATTTGAAAGATGATAGGAAAGAAAGTGAAATCGAGATATGGAAGACGATATTGGAGGAAGTTAAGCTCAATATCTCGCCAGGAAGTTCTTGTCGGTGCTCGGAAGCCGGTTGGTTTAGGGTTTGTTTTGCAAATATGAGTGAAGAAACACTTGAAGTTGCACTTAGAAGATTGCATGAGTTCATGCATAGAAGAAGACAAGACGAACGCATTTTGCATGAATAGTTTTATACTTTCATATATTTTTGTTTTCAACTTTTGGAAAATTTTTGTTGGGTGACAAACCTACACACACATTACACACCAGATTACTAGTGTTTTTCCTCAATCGTTCAAAATTTGGAATTAAGAGAATATACAGAGAACTTATGAATGTAAGTTGGATGTTAGTTAGCTTTTAGTAAAGTGTTCATAAGTTTCTTAAGACCGCATGTAATATAAGGCATACAAAGACGCGTTGTATACCTTCTTGGCACCCACAAGACGCGTTCAAGACTATTACGGACACCCATGGAAGACGCGTGCAAGTTGGAAAATTGCAAACTCAATCGTGCAGATGATCGAGTCTTGGAGGTTTGTTTTGTTTGTGTTTATAAAATGATTTTTGTGAGGTATACTTATGTTTAAGTGAAGTATTTTTTTATTTTATTTTTTATATGTATGTATATTTTTTTTTTTTTGTAAAATTGATTGTCTTGTTACACTAAGTTAATGCTAAAATTGATTATAGAAAGAAAAAGTTGAAATGACGTTGAGGTAAAGGTGATATTGCTTAAGCCGTGCACATTCGAGTTAGGAACTCACTTTCCTGTATAACCAGGACTGAAAGAAGCTTACAAGTTCACTCATTTAGTTGTAATTAAGTTTCTTGTTAATTACTAGTAATTACTAGCATAACAGATTAATTAATTTAAGGAAAAACAAAAGAAAAGGAATGTCAAAATCAAAGTTCATGCGCCACACAACACTTGGTCAAAGCTTATATATACATGGGTTATGTTCACATGGGACTTTTAATTTACGTTTTTAAATTATTTAATTTTTAAAAATGTTTTGTCTATGTTTTATAAAGTCAACTTACAGACTATACAATTTTTGTTCGTATGAGTGTTGGGCCATATAGCTAAAGTATAACATAATCGCTGAAGACAAGTTCAACCAAACTCCTTTTGAATCCTTGAAGAGAATGAATCTTCACTTCTGTTGGTTTTATGGATATAAATTAGTAGACGTGAGTTAGGATCGAACTCGAGACTATGGGATTGCACACTTTACGTATGAGAATTTAAAGTTAATAATTAAATATAAACGTTATATTTATTTATTTATTAAACGAAATAACTAACGGACGTTAAGTAATTAATGTAATGGACTAACGGTCGTTAAAGGTATTTGGAAAAGGACTTAATTGCAAAGTTTGGAAGATTCCGGAACCCCTTGTGAAGGCTTAGAACCGATCGGCTAGGGGTAAAAGGAAACAAGCCAAAACTTGTTCACCAAGTTTGCTTGGGTATATAAACAAGGCTAGGGGTCTTGTTTTTGCACCTCTTGGATTCACAAGCTAAACCCTAAATTGTTTGTGTGTGTTTTTTGCTCTCCAAAACCGGTCGACACCCTATAGGGTCGATCCAAAGCTTTTCCACAAAATCAAGTTATTCGTCTACTAAAAACTAGCATTACTTTAATTCGGTTTAGTACGTGTGTACAAGAACATAGTAATAACACACTATTGTTATTATCTTGGATTGAATTACAAAACGGTAAGGGGTAATTCATATAATCCTAACTAAATCAAATTAGGGTTCATCCGTTGCTAGTTTGTGGATTTGATTCTTGTTCGGCTAGAATCAACAAAGGTACGCATACTCTTTATGTTAATTAATTATTCGTTAATACATCCTATACGCTTCCGCAATATTACTTTGATGTTTTGTGATTATTTATTTGAATGTCTTGATATATAATTCCAACAGTGGCATCACGAGTCATTGGTTTTTAATGAGTAATTAATTACATAAACGCGTAATAAAACAAATACTTGTATGTTGTTTGCTATGTTAATCTAGGGTTTATGTTTAATTTATGTTTTGGTCGAATTTTTTTTATAAATTGGGGCGTACCATTTTTTTTTAAAATCGACATATACATAAATTTTTTAGGGTTTTAAAAATTGTTTGCTAACCTTATTAAAACCTAGAATTAATATTGATTACGTGATTAATTCATGAATAATTTGTTATGTGTCATGGAATTTTTATATGCGATCTTGTGACTTACTTGTATAATTGTTATGATATCCATGATTATACATGCATGTTAGTCATGGATAAGTTGCTTTGATATATTGTTTAATTGTTGAGACATATTTATTTATGATAAATCTTGAATTGGGGAAGACTCCAATTAATATATTAATGAATCAATTATGTGCAATTTGGTATAAATTAATTAAGGGTTTACGCAATCGATTCATCGATGTATGTGGCTCACTTTCTATTGCTGGAGTGAAAACCCTAAATTAATATATACATTAATTTAACCTAGATATTGATTATTAATAGGATTTTATCGAATAAGTTGCATGTGGCTACTTGTTTACACGTATAAATTGTTTATTATGTGCGCATTATTTTTTAGTAGTTTATTTTTTATTTGTTACTTGTTTGTTTATTATGTTAGACAGTTTTAAGCAAAGGGTAATTTTGAATAGAAAAATAATACGGAATAAACAATGGCGAAATTTAATTGTTTTGGAAGAGTTAAGTTTTCAATATAGTTTAATTGATTGGTGACTTTGGTACAATGACTGAACGGCTCACCCATTCGAATGAACTAATAAAAGGGGTTTAAAGAAGTGCGCATAGTCACACTGAATGGATGTCTTAGGTTGTGCTTTAGCGCGTACCTGGTCCTCTGCCCCTTGTAAGTTCGAGTGGAGCTACTTAGTAAGCCATATTAATGTGCAAGCTCATCTTAAGGGCGAATTAGTTTTAATTCCATGCGCCACTTCGGTGGTAATTATCCGAAACACTAAGTGTTTACACTTATGCAAAAGTACGGTATAATGGATGATAATTAATACTAAATTCATTGATTGGTGAACCCAATACCTCAATCAAAACTTTGATAATTTGATCTTTATGAATTGGTAATAAAAAGTTTTTTATTAAAATTATGCTACAAGATGAATGCATGACATATTTGTACATATTTGATTTGACCACATAAAATCAAAACTAGTACCCTTTTAAATTAAGAATATGCCATCTAATTAAAAGCAACACTTGAAGTTGCAATTTAAGTCATGAAAGTACTTGGCTAGATTGTGATGGAGAGGTAAATCTCTATGTAAAGTGAGACCTTACATGGACATATTTGCAGTTCTTTAAGTTAGACACTTAAGTTGAGTAGGAAGTGAGACTTGGACTCAATGGCATAAGATGGGATGAAACATGTTTATATTTGCAATAGCGTTGGAAAATATAAATCCCATAATGATCTAGGAGTTGGAAATTGTTTGCCAATTAATGTTCGACAGATTACCTTATTATATGCGTTCATTGCTAGCAGATCAACTGATGTAATGAACCTATGATAATTTGGATCCTAGTTTTCGAGAAAATTATATGGTTATATGTTTATATTACCGTTGGGTATATTTATTTTCTTGAAAAGTGTATTATCGAAAATACTAATACTTGAACTTTTTTCTGTAGAAATGGCTCAAAACACCGATAACACTAACACTGCTCTAAATTCTGCGTTCAAAAGCTTTTTTGATCGAGAAAAGTTGACTGGCTCTAAGAATTTCAATGATTGGCACCGCTCTTTGAGAATTGTCTGTAGAGTTGCTGACCGTATGAAATATCTTTATGAACCTTGCCCTGTTGAACCAACTGGTCCTGAAGCTACTCAAGCTCAAAAGGACGAGTGGAAACTGGAGTATAAGCGTCATAATGATGTGGCTTGTCTTATGTTGGGAACAATGGAATCTGCTCTTCAAAAGCAGTTCGAACATTATTTCCCATATAATATGCTCAATGAACTTCGAACTATGTTTGAGAAACCAGCTGCCGTCGAGATTTATGACTTGACCGACGCGTTACACAGCTGTAGGCAGGGAGAGGGTAAACCCGTAAGTGCTCATGTGCTGGAAATGAAAGGTTACATGGACCAGCTAAAAGCACTTGGCAAAACTTATGAAGATGACATGGCTGTAAATCTGATTAATCGATCCCTTAACAAGGATTTTAATGGTTTTGTCAGAAATTTCAATATGCACTGCGTGGGGAAGACAGTTACTGACCTACACGCATTGCTCATTGATTATGAGAAAGGGTTGCCTCAAAAGGTTCCTACCGCCCAGGTACTTGCTATTCAGGGTGGAAGAATTAATAAGCCAAAACCGCAGCGTGCGAACAACAAGAAGGGGAAGGGTAAGGGAAAGGTTGACAAAGGCAAACAGGTGATGGCCTATCAACCTCAACCCAAGAAGAACCCTACTCCTAGGAAGGATAATCCTAAAAAGGATCAAGCATGCCATCACTGTAAGAGCGTTGGGCATTGGAAGAGAAACTGTGCTCTCTATCTTGATGAATTGCGGGCAAATAAGATGAAGTATGAAGGGTCTACGGGCGCCGGTACTTCAGGTAATTTATTTGTCATTGAATTATTTACTCTAAATCATAATAATTCCTGGGTATATGATACGGGCTGTGGTATTCACATTTGTAATACACTGCAGGGGTTTAGAGTGGAAAGGAAGCTTTCCTATGGGGAGCAATATCTGCACGTGGGAAATGGTGCACATGCAGCTGTTGAAGCCATAGGAACGTTTAGTTTAGTATTTCCTTCGGGTTTAGTACTATTATTGAACAATTGTCATTATGCACCTTCTATAATTAGAGGTGTTGTTTCCTTTTCAGTTTTGTTGGATGATGGTTTTACTCATACTATTTCACATAATGGAATTGATGTTTCTTTAAATGGTGTATTTTATTTAAAGCAATTACTGTGAATGGTGTGTTTGAAATTGATATGATTGGAAATGAATCTAACAATAATAATAATTCAATGTTTAGCATTAACAAGAAGATAAAGTTAGACTTGAATTCTTCTTATCTTTGGCATTGTAGACTTGCTCATATAGGCAAGGCTCGCATGCATAAGCTGCAACAAGAAGGGCTTTTGCAAAATATCAATGATGAATCATTTGATAAATGTGAGTCATGCATATCTGGGAAGATGACTAAGAAACCTTTTCATAGCAATATGGAGAGGGCTTCTGATCTACTTGGTCTTATTCATACTGATGTGTGTGGACCACTTAGACATGTGTCAAAGAGAGGTGCTAGCTACTTCTTAACCTTTACTGATGATTTCAGCCGTTATGGTTATGTTTATTTACTTAAGCATAAACATGAGGTGTTTGAAACATTTAAGGTTTTCAAAGCTGAAGTAGAACTGCAATTGGGAAAGAAGATTAAAGCTCTTCGATCCGATAGAGGAGGCGAGTATCTAAGCCAAGAGTTTAAAGATTACTTAGCTGAGAATGGAATTGTCCAGAATCTCACTTCTCCATATACTCCACAACAAAATGGTGTATCTGAGAGAAGAAATCGTACATTGTTGGACATGATACGATCTATGTTTAATCTTACCACTCTACCTTTATCCTTTTGGGATTATGCTTTAGAATCTGCTGTTCGTATTCTAAATATGGTTCCCACAAAGAAGGTTGATAAGACACCATATGAAATATGGCATGGTAAAGCTCCTAACCTGTCTTATTTAAAGGTCTGGGGTTGCGAGGCGTATGTTAAACGTGACTCAGCAGATAAACTCCAACAAAGATCTGTAAAGTGTATCTTCGTAGGATACCCTAAGGAAACTATGGGTTACTACTTTTACTATCCAACTGATAATAAAGTAATTGTTGCTAGGTATGGAGATTTTCTTGAAAAAGATCTCGTATCTCAAGAATTCAGTGGGAGAGTTTATGATCTGGAAGATGATCATGAAGATGCATTACCTTCTGAAAACACTAACGTACTTCCGGTAGAACCTGATAGTCTGGGTCCTCCACCAGAAGTTGAAGTGATTCCCGTTCGTAGATCCGTAAGGAATATACGTGCACCTGAACGTCTATGTCTTAACGTAGAGGTTGAGGAAACTATGTTAGGAGATCTTGGAGAGCCTACTAGTTATAAAGCTGCCATGGCAAGTCCTGACAAGGCTAAATGGCAGGTTGCAATGAATGGGGAAATGCAATCCATGAGAGAAAATGAAGTCTGGGTAGAGGTTGACTTACCTCCAAACGCCTCGGTGGTTGGGAGTAAGTGGCTCTATAAGATTAAGACTGACATGGATGGCAATGTACACGTCTATAAAGCTCGTCTAGTTGCGCAAGGTTTTACTCAAACTTATGGCATTGATTACGAGGAGACCTTTTCTCCTGTAGCGGACATTAGAGCTATTAGAATTCTCATAGCTATAGCGGCATACTATGACTATGAGATATGGCAAATGGATGTCAAAACTGCCTTCTTAAATGGTCGCTTAGATGAAGACATCTATATGAAGCAACCTGAGGGGTTCGTGAATCCACAATTTCCAAACCGTTTATGCAAACTTCAAAGGTCCATTTATGGATTGAAGCAAGCATCAAGGCAATGGAATAAAAGATTTGATGAAGAAATCAAAAGGTATGGATTTGTTCAAAATTTTGATGAGCCATGTGTATATCACAAAGTTAGTGGGAGTGATGTAATTTTCCTAATTCTTTATGTCGATGACATATTAATTATGGGAAAAGACATTCCAAGCATGCAAAATGTTAAGGCATATCTTGGGAAGTGTTTTTCCATGAAGGATTTAGGAGAAGCTGCATACATTTTGGGAATTAAGATCTACCGAGATAGGTCAAAGTGGTTAATTGGTTTAAGTCAAAGCGCTTACATTGATAAAATATTGAAGAGATTCAATATGCAAAATTCCAAGAAAGGATATTTGCCGATGGAAGTAAAGCATGGCTTATGTAGCGATATGTGTGCTTCAACACCTGCTGAGGTGGCACGCATGCAGAAAGTTCCTTATGCTTCGGCTGTAGGATCTATTATGTATGTTGTGAGATGCACAAGGCCAGATGTGGCGTTCGCTCAAAACATGACCAGTCGATATCAACAGAATCCGGGTGATCTTCACTGGATTGCTGTTAAGCATATTCTGAAGTATCTCAGAAATACTAAAGATATGTTTTTAGTGTATGGTGGAAATCCAGACACAGAGCTTGGTGTTATAGGTTACTGTGATGCGTCCTGGCAATGTGATAAAGATGATACGAAGTCTCAGACGGGTTATGTCTTTGTCATCAATGGAGGAGCAGTTGACTGGAAGAGCAAGAAGCAGAGTACGATTGCGATGTCTGCGACAGAAGCCGAATACATAGCTGCTTCGGAAGCTGCAATGGAGGTTGTTTGGATTAGGAAATTCATTTCAGGGCTTGGTGTTATGCCTTCAATTGAATCGCCTATTGATATGTATTGTGACAATTCTGCTGCAATCATATTTGCCAATGAACCTGGAGTCATGAAGGGCACCAGACATTTTCTACGGAAGTATCACTATGTTCGGGAACAAGTCCAGGAAGGTGAAATAAATCTACTGAAAGTTCACACAGATGATAACTTAGTTGATCCGTTCACTAAGGCTTTAGCTAAAGACAAGCTTGTAGGACTTGCCAATGTAATTGGACTTCGTTTAGCTAATAGTTTCATGCATAACTGTGATTAGTATTTGGATAAAGGATATTGTAAAACATTTATTATTTTAATGAAATAAAGTTTGGATTATGTTTATTTTCATTTATAATATTGTTGTCCTATATTTGCATGTTTAATCCGTGAGTAACTAAGTTATTCTAAATGTCCGTTGTCGATTAATGATATGGGAGTATCATTAAACTAAGACAAATCTGAGAGATGTGGTAGAATATACTTGAAAGTATATTGATGAGAATGCATACCAATTTCAGATGATGTTCAATGAATTGAATATAGGACTTATCCCAACTACATAATTTACTTTGTGGATATTGTTATAAGTAAATTATGAATAGTTATCCTCAGACTTGAGATACCAGATAAGTGTCATGAATGTAGTGCATTTCTGTGGAGCAACTTAACGCTATACGTAACTGGTAGTCATAAGGGTTGTTTTCAGAAATGTTGCAAAGTTTGTGGGTTATTCTTGTAGTCAAGATAGAATTTGTTCCTTCAAATTTAATTTGGAGTTTAATACTGTTGGGCCCCTCGTAGGGTTGACAAGATGTTTGTGCGGCCGCACCCAAATCTCCCCTAAATATGTTTAGATGATTCGGTAATCTTGGTCAATCACTTACAAACGAGAAACAGAATAGTTATATAAAGAATGACTTAATTCCATATCTTTATTTAACGTGGTATTAGAAACAAAAGGATAATAATAATGAGAAATCATTAAAAGGTTTTCCAGGAGCCTTGCTTGAGTTGTACTAGAGGCATCGAAGTGTTGCTAGACGCTAACCGAATGTGATCACTCTATTAAGATATATCCAAGTGGGAGCTGTTGGTTTTATGGATATAAATTAGTAGACGTGAGTTAGGATCGAACTCGAGACTATGGGATTGCACACTTTACGTATGAGAATTTAAAGTTAATAATTAAATATAAACGTTATATTTATTTATTTATTAAACGAAATAACTAACGGACGTTAAGTAATTAATGTAATGGACTAACGGTCGTTAAAGGTATTTGGAAAAGGACTTAATTGCAAATTTTGGAAGATTCTGGAACCCCTTGTGAAGGCTTAGAACCGATCGGCTAGGGGTAAAAGGAAACAAGCCAAAACTTGTTCACCAAGTTTGCTTGGGTATATAAACAAGGCTAGGGGTCTTGTTTTTGCACCTCTTGGATTCACAAGCTAAACCCTAAATTGTTTGTGTGTGCTTTTTGCTCTCCAAAACCGGTCGACACCCTATAGGGTCGATCCAAAGCTTTTCCACAAAATCAAGTTATTCGTCTACTAAAAACTAGCATTACTTTAATTCGGTTTAGTACGTGTGTACAAGAACATAGTAATAACACACTATTGTTATTATCTTGGATTGAATTACAAAACGGTAAGGGGTAATTCATATAATCCTAACTAAATCAAATTAGGGTTCATCCGTTGCTAGTTTGTGGATTTGATTCTTGTTCGGCTAGAATCAACAAAGGTACGCATACTCTTTATGTTAATTAATTATTCGTTAATACATCCTATACGCTTCCGCAATATTACTTTGATGTTTTGTGATTATTTATTTGAATGTCTTGATACATAATTCCAACAACTTCATCATTGATGCGGTTTAGCTAATGAAGCAAAAGATTCAAAGAAATAGTTCACTTCAGTGAAAATGACAATGCCTTACTGAACGATATGATGTTTGATCTCCTCATTCAGCAGATATCGAGCAAAGAATCTCAAGTATCCAAAAGTTCAAAGACGAGAAAACTTACTTTATGCTAAAAGGACAGAGCAGGTCTTCTTGGGTATTACACCTTCCAAAGTTGGTACAAAAA
Organism: Chrysanthemum seticuspe; assembly: GCA_019973895.1. Lineage (NCBI taxonomy): Eukaryota > Viridiplantae > Streptophyta > Magnoliopsida > Asterales > Asteraceae > Chrysanthemum > Chrysanthemum seticuspe. Next base: position 342,558,543 of record BPTQ01000005.1, on the reverse strand, counting down.
GTACAACAATGTCAATCAATGTTCATTAAATAAGATTTTATTTCATTACATAGTATAGCAGCATTTAATGCAATCTCAATCACCCATTAAATGTTCAACACGTGTAAAGTGAGAACCTCTTATAACTGTAATACTCTATTATAAAATAATATTTGTAAAATAGTAAATGCATCTCTTGCAATTAATGTGAAACACAATCAAGAACATTTACTCATCGAATTAAACTAGGTCATTAAACATTCATTAAGTAAGTATTAGTTGATAGTTAAACCAAAGCTCTGATATTATGTTTAAGTTAGAGAACAAATCGCCTCAAATTGTCATTCAATTTAAATTGTTATTTCGCAAACATTCTCAAGTAAATTATTTGATTCACTTCTGAAAAATATGTATATTTACTTACACGTTTTCAAAAAGAAGGTTCATACATAAAACTTTAAATAAAAATGAAAAGAAAAAAAAAAAAAAAAAAAAAAAAAAAAGACATGTATGACAATATATGTTTAACAATTTATTACTAACTTTGTGTTTACTCATTTTGAATTCTAAGATACTTCACATTGTCAATCATTAAAAATGCTTCCCAACATAAGTAATTAAGCCCAATGAGAAACTTTGTCTATATGAACTTTAATATCCATCTTCATATATACCCTAAAATCCCTAATATCATTGTTGATTGCTACATATTTCATCATGGCTGACAATTTTGCCAATAATGATTTCATCTATCAGGCAAGTGCAAGGATCGAAAACATTCAAACTGCCTTCAACCGAATCTCCAATGAGCTACCGGTTATTGAGGCTTATTTTGATAAGCCTGCAGCAAAATCATCAAGAGCAAGAGAGTGAAACTCGCAATGTAATCAGATGGATGAACGGATGGCAAGAGAGAGAGACTCACAATGTGATCAAACGTATGAGCGAGTTTGGTGAAAGAATATCACACCAAAGACGCGGCACGCTTGTCATTTTGAATGCTACCTTAGCGACCAACCAGAGTATTTATCGAGAATGGACATCAAATTAGCTAGGGTGTTTTGTTTTCGTTATGGAAGAATAGATTATGATTGTGCTTTGACGACGTATATGGTCCATCGGTCCAATGACCGAAGGACTCAAGGCTCTACCGAATAGACTCAATGCTCTACTGAAAGACGTACCGACAGGCTACCATCCAAAGGACTTGTTGACCTGACAGTACCTTTGGCATCTAGCCTGGATACAATTCGTCTCATTCTCCTGAATGTCAGAAGGTACGCCAGAGACAGTGTCAGGGGCAGTGTCAGCCCTGACAACACCAACGGTCCCATGAAGTACAGCAGTCTCAGGGACCAGATAGTGACATCAGGTAGTATAAATACGCATACAGTAATTGGGAATAAGGTATCATTTCTCACACACACATTTTATACTATACCTTTCGGTAAAACACATACTCATTCTCACGCCGGAGTCGGATCCTGGGATAACACCCGGGGCGAGACTAACGCGTTGTTCATCTTAGCAGGTGTCTGGAAGGCTTATCTCTAAGGCCGAAAGATAACTGCAACAACCCACAAAAAAAATACTTCGACATTGGCGCCATCCGTGGGACCTGCATTCAATCTACTAGAGCTATAGGATGACGGGTTCGACACCTCCGGTGACTTTTGGAGGAGGAGAAGGAAGTTCCACCCCAATGACGAGAGAGCAGTTAGAAGGGTATGTAACTGCGCTCAAGTCTATGATAAAAGAACACAATAGCCGAAAGGACGCCGTTGAGCCGATACGGTTGGATTTTGAGGACGAAATGGTCCTTGACAAGGGCAAGCCGGCAGACGAGAAGAAGGAGATAGTGACCAGGAGTAAAGTAAAAGACGAAGATCTAGCGAAGCCCTTCAAGGAAGTCTCAAAATCCCCCTTTAGCAAGCGAATCATCGAGTTCTCTGCCCCGGAGCACAAGATGCCCACCCACGTCAAGCTGTACGATGGATCGACGGATCCTCAAGATCATCTCAACAGATTCACTGGAGCAGCAGGGCATGGAGAATGGCCGATGCCAGTTTGGTGTCGCATGTTCCAACAGACTTTGGATGGAAAAGCTAGGGGATGGTTCGATGGACTCCCTCCGGGAAGCATAGACGAATGAGCAGCTTTCAAGGACCAGTGCACAAGGCTTGTGTCAAGGATCCTACCGAAATTGCCAAGATAGTAAGGAAGGCTAATGAAACGTTACCTGAGTTCAAAGAAAGATGGACTATCGAGACGGGATTCATACAAGGAGCTCCGGAGATCATGAGGATCTCCTCGTTCATGAATGGATGCAAATGCCCCGAACTGGCCAAGAGGTTTGCCGACACGATCCCCAAAACCATGGAGGAGATGATGGTTAGGGTAGATGACTTTGTAAGGTCGAAAAAGGCCTTTGCTAGCACTGAACTACCCCGAGGAGATCATTACGACACAACCAGAAGAGCCTCAACCGGACCCTTCTGAAAGGACGAAATGGTTGTCAGAAGTCATTACGGAGGAGACAGGAAGAATGAAGGACAGTATGGATATTCATTTCGGATTCTACGTTGTATTTTTATTTATCGTTCAGCTGAAAGGTCCCTACCCTTCTTCGAAAAGCTCAAGAACATTACTAAGGAGAACAAGGAGGAATATCGGTGGACGGAAGAGGCGGAGAAGGCGTTCCAAGAGATGAAGAAGTTGATAACGGACCTTCCTTCGCTAACCACGCCGATGGCGAAGGAAGCGCTATATGTGAACTAGCGTTAACTTTGTGTCGCCTATGATCCAAGTGAACTAGCGTTATTAAAGTATGAGTCATTTACTCATTTAAAATTAGACACTTATTTTATGATGGATGAAGCATAAATCTTCATTTTCTTATATAACGGGTTGTATTAGCAATGTATATATAAAATACTGCAATCAATTTTTACGCAACAAAAATGACACAAACATACAAACACAATAATACTCTCTCGCAACTATAAACAATTGTCATATCCTTGCTATTAGCACAACTAGGTGTGTAAAGGAGCAACTATGCTCGTGAGCTACTCATAATTGGCTCGATAAAAACTGGAAATGAACCTAGCCTAGTTTTGAGCTCATCAAGTTGGGGTTGAACTTAACCGAGCTAAAGTCAACTTTATATTGCTAAGCGCAACTTAACATAAATGTATCATCATAATATATGTCATTAAGTTAATAAATAAGAGAATAAAACATAAATAAGTTTGGTAACTTTTCACTTTCACCGCTCATAACATAAATACAAATATTAATGAGTGTTGTTATACATAACTTTTGCCTACTTTTTACCTTCATCTTACGTTTTACCTTTTTATTAGCACAATATAAGACAACTTTTTATCATTTTTTGTTTGATATATTTCATCTGTTAATATTTTTGACTTGTCAAATGTTTCATAAATTATGTTTTGTAGTTAAAAAAAAAAAAGGTATTGGAATACATTTTAAGGCATGTACATCTATTCTCATAAAATAAAAGGTTTGTCTAGTGCATTTAATAAGGAAAGTTCAAGTTCATTAAAGGGTTAAATTCTACGCATAATTTATGAATTTACTTAAATATTTAATTATAGGTTACTGATTTTATAAAATATCAATATCATCATTCAAATCAATACAAATTTTCATATATTGGTAATATATTTTTATCTCGGTCCTTCATATGAGTAATGTATTTTTATCTCGGTCTATCATATATAGATAATACTTTTACAAAATTTTCATATACAGATAATATTTTTTAAGTTTTGATGGTGATAAACTGATAATGGTATTTTATAAAGTCCGTAACTTATAATTAAAAATTGGCTTTTTCTAACTTGTGCTATGGTGGTACACAATTAGAGCCATTAAATGAACATAAATTACCATGTTTAAATATCACTTGTTATTAATAATTTCCTAATTTGTATTCACTTACCATGTTTAATATTGTTTTATAAAGAAATTAACATAATTTAAGAAACTATTATATGTTTAATAAATACATTTGTGATGCCATTGTGGCACATATTCGAAAATCCCTTAAAAACTTTGATAATTTCATAGGCTATCCGTGTTCATTAAAAAATTAGATATCAAAAACTAATTAAGGTAATTGGAAGAGATCTAGTGAGAAGAAAAGTTAAAATGAGAAGAATGAGAAAAAATTCCAGCCACATATTTCAAATGAATGAGAGAAATTTAAGAGGAGATACATTTATATATATAGGTGCATCTAAAATATACGATTGTGGCTTTTTCTCACCCTTTTCATTTTAATTTTATTTCTCGTTTGATCAGGTAATTTACAAAATATAAAAGTAAATATTTTGAGTAGGGGTGAAAACGAGCTGAGCCGAGCTCGAGCTCGTTTAGGCTCGAGCTCGGCTTGTTTATATATAAAAAGCTCGAGCTCGTTTCGAGCTTCACATTTTGAGCTCGAGCTCGGCTCGTGAAATTTTTCACAAGCTCGAGCTCGGCTCGTTTACACAAAGCTCGACTCGTTAACACAAGGTTCAAGCTCGTTAACACGGTTATACGTATAGAAAATATATATATGTATATATTTCTGAGGCTCGTTTAGGCTCGCGAGCCTAAACGAGCCTTTTGTATAGAGCTCGGGCTCGAGCTCGATTATTAAATGAGCCCAAACTTAAGCTCGAGCTCGTTTAGGCTCGGCTCGTTCGAGCTTTTTACCGATCCAATCTCGAGCTTTTCACGAGCGGCTCGGCTCGTTTCCACCCGTTATGCGGTGAGTGTAAAAATAGAAAAAAAAAAAAAATATATGACTACTTAAAGATAGCAATATTCATTTCTCTCTCTCTCACACACACACATAACAAGTCCACAGCAGCAGCAGCTTCTCTCTCTCTTTCTCCGGTTAATCGGCGACGAGAGAAGCCACGTCATCACCTCCACCACTCAGATCTATTTCTTCAGGTATAAAATACTCGGTTAGATCTGTTTCTGTTACAGATCTTATGTTTATTTGACTTTAATATTTAGTATAATGATGTCTGATTTAATTTATAAAATTGTGATAGTTTATGTTTAGGAGGAGTGTTTTATAGTATCAAGGATTGTTTTATAGTTTATGTTTCGATGAGGTTTTATGTGTTTAGGTTACCTAGGGAGGGCGAGTTTTTGACTTGGGTATACGCGGCCTAACCGAGACATCCTTGTGACTAGTGAGGTTTGAACGGTAGACTTTTTGTGAGGATGTTAAGGAACTTACCACTAGGACATTTGATTGAGGAAAATAGAGGGTTATTGGTGTTTTAGGGCGCGTTGTTAGAAATGAACACGTGACCTTGTAAACATATTGTGGTATTTTAATGGCAAGTTATAAGCCGGGGTCTTTCTGGAAGCGGTCTCTCTACCCGTTTATGACTGTCTACATTATAACTCCCATGTACCCCGCACACCAGTGGAATTGGGTAGGGCTGAGCATTAGTCCAAAACCGACCCGTCCCGAACCGACAAAACCGAAAACCGAAAATCGTAAAAAAACTAAACCGAAACCGAACCGAATATTGGTCGTTTCGGTTCAGTTTAGGTGTGTTTGTGTGTGTTTTTGTCGGTTTTGGGTCGAACCAAACCGACCCGAAACCGAAAATTGTAAAAAACAGAAACCGAAACCGAACCCAAGGGCTGTCGGTTTTCGTCGGTTCGGTCGGTTTTCGTCGGTCCGGTTCGGTTTTGAACCTTCCATGCTCAGCCCTAGAATTGGGTGTTGTTGTTGTTGTAGGGCACATTGTTAGAAATGTGGAAATGACCATTTTGTTGGTAGTAATTGAGTTTACGAGCGATGAATCACTGTTAGTCTAAAGCTAGAGTGCAGCCAGTAGCCTTGTGCTAATACTAGTGATTGTGACCTTTTGCTGTTGGTTGTGAAGTGGACTCTGATTGTGGAAAAAATGGGTATCATTGGTTTGTAGAATGCGTTGTCACAAATGTAGAAATGAACTTTAGTTAGTACTTATTAGTGATTGTGGGATTGTTAGCAATGATTCACAAACAGTGTTCTGTCGTGAGTCAGACTCGAGAGTTTAGTCTTTTGGTTTATGGGGACTTGCGGAACCGGAGCTTTTTTAAATTCTAGAAATCACGTTGGTGTTAATAATGTTAATTTTATCGAACTATCGGTATGTTTACTCAGATGCAAGTGGGGGAAGGGGGGGGGGGGGGGGGGGGGTGGGGGTTATTTGATATTAGAAATCGCGTTAGTAGTAACTCAGTATTTCTGTGATTTCTCGAATCAAAACAAAACAAATCTCCGTGTCTGCAAGTTGTCCCTGAAAATCAGAAGGCTAAAATGTAGATTTACACTAACAGCGAAACACCACTCGTAAACTGATGGCAACAATCTCGCAATCACTATTAACCAATGTTCATTTCAACATTTGTAAGAACACACCCTACAAACGGATGCAAGTGAGGGAAATTTTGTGACACCTTATATCTACTATAACTATACTGATTGCGAAATTGGATCTTGCTACTTCGATGTTAATAGAGCCTTTATAGTTTATACCAAGCCAAAAGAAGTAAACAGTTTGTTTATGGGGTTTGCGTGTTAGTTGCAGTTGTAACTGGTTTGCCTTTAGTAGTCTGAGTTCTGGGTTTCTTTTTTATTTCTTAATTTTATCGTTCAGTATGTGCTCATTCAAGATTTTAATCATAGATTAGATGGTTCTTTTGGGGTTGTTTCAATGCTGAATTTATCATAATAGTTGTTAATTGCAGATAGGATGGCAGCACAGTTGAAGCAGTTGCAATCTAAGGCATGTCAGGCGAAACAGTTTTTGTCCACACATGGAAGTGTTTACTACAAGGATATAATGGAGAAAAACAAGCAGTATGTTCAGAGCCCCGCAACTGTTGAGAAATGCAATGAGCTGTCCAAACAATTGTTCTACACTCGTCTTGCTAGGTTTGCTCTTTGAACTCGTGTCTCGGTTCAGTTAATATTGCTTTCTATGTGGTGTTATACTGTTCTGTGCAAATGTAGTCGATATGATGATATATGTGTTTAGCTTAGTTGGTTCTGGTTCTCTATGGAGATATTTTCATATTTCAAATTATTTTCTATCATCCGTCCTAAACTCTTTGTATTCTGTAGAGCTAGTAAAATGGGCTGGTTAGGTGACTGGTCGGGCAAGGCCCATCGCACGAACTATTTTTGTCCTCTTTTTGAACTAGTTGATGATTAAGTAAGCCCCAGTTAACCTGTTTTTAGATAAATGAATCAAAATAGACACCTCGGGTATTCTGATGATGCAAAGGCATATGAGAAGGAGGTGCAGGCCAAATGTTTGTTCTAATAAAAAAGTCGCGTGTTAACATAAAATCATTGTACTTTAAAAACTTTGGTGGGATTTGTGTTCACACTTTCGAGGATTGTCAATTCAACTTAAAATTTCTATTTGGGGACTACTTTAAAATCTATATTTAGGCTTAGGCCCTTTGACCATGTTCGTCTAGGGTAGCTTGAAGTTATAAGATCTTGATTCTTATATGTTATAGCGGTTATCTTAACATCGGTGATATTATACTGACACAAATTCCTTCATCCATGTTTAGATTAGGATTTACATTCAAACTAATGTCACTCTCTCACAAAATCCAGTCAGGTCATCTGCGTTAGTCAAAAGATCTATTAAAAAAAAGTCGTTTCTATGCGACTGTCTCATTAATTTCTATTGGCACTCAATGTTTGGAAAACTGCATATTTCATCGAGCAAAAGAGGCTAATACCAATCTTAGGATGCAAGCTTTCAGTTCACTTTCATAGAAGATTTTTTATAATTTTAATAATGATTTTTCAGAAATTGTTTTTAGAATTTTGATGTGAGAGATGGACCTAGAATTATCGTATTACGTGCACAGTTTGTTGTTGTTATTGTCAAAGCAACTAGCTAGAATTCTGAACTAGTGTTCTGTGTTTACCTCCCCCTCATAAGTTTGTTATATGATTGATTTTACTTCGAGTTTGTTTAAATGTGAACTCGTTTTGTATTTCTGTACTAAAGCCAGAGGTTTCAGTACGAAAATGATAATATCGTAAAGTTGAACCTTATACATCAGATGAGTGAATAGTGTCTAGATGGGTAGATTGGTCCTTGTGACGATTGAATATTTGATTTGTTGTACTGGATCTTCTTAACAGTCTACGAATTCATATTATATGACTTCACCAACATTTTGACCCATTTATCAATGCTTGAGAAAAATAGTCTTGGAAGTTGTTTCAATAGTTTTATAATTCCGAACAAACAACCCCGTGACCATATCTTGGCTGATAGCAAAACTTGTTTTCTACGGTATAAAGCAGTTACAAGTTTATTTTAAGTTTAAACAGTATTTGGTCAAGAAGCAAGTGTACATGGTTGGCTAATGACAAGATTTTAGGATCTTGTAGAGAATTACGACATATGGCCAATGTGGGGGATTAGCATTAAGTTTTCTGTGGACTTCCGGAAATCTCTTTCATGTAGCTTAGCAAGGAAAAAAGGCATGCTTATATAATGGTAGCAATACAAAATACTTACCTGGTTTTGGTCATCATGTTTGGGCCAAGGTAGCTTAAGGTACTTGTTACTGCATAGCTCAACATTCGCCTATACCAGAGAATTGGCTTTCTATGAAGAAAAGATTGGTTTTGGATCATACTTTTTTGGTCTAAATAGCTTTAGGTACTTGTTGCTACTATTTCCAACATGTCTCCGTCTGAGAAAGTTGGGGATTACAAATGAACAGATGGGTATGGGGATCATCTTGAATGTGAACAAACTATAAAAACTATATTGCTAAAGTGATTTTCCATTATTTAATGAAAGGATTTAGAAAGCTGTAAGAATATGGATACATGTTGACTTGTTAAGCGACTTCTGACGGGCTTTACACGTTCTATGCATTTTTCCTATTTCATTTTTAGTTAATTTTTTTAAAATTACTGGTATGACCCGTTGCCGATCAATTGTAATCTAAAGCTATCCATCATGAATCGATCAAATTTGTATCTCTAGTTCGAAATATAGTCTAGCTTATGTAAGAGGCTTAAAGTGTACTATTAATTATTCTTTTTCAATAAGTTTAATGGTTTATGATTCCCACTGCACTTAGGTTATGTCCCCTCGTAGTTCAACGGGTTGTGCAAAGTAATTTTGCGACCCCTAAGTCACAAAATTTCATTTTTAGTAGAATTGGTTTTGCTATTCAAAAGGGGGTTGCGGCACAGCTTGTTGCCCGTTTGCCTGCCATCTTATTGTAATCCGTTTTTAGAAGTTAAAAAAGTTTTGATCTGGTGTTGAATATGCAAAAACACACGCCTATCCACCAAAACGTCAATTTTCTAATATAATCTATCCATATTCTACAGCCTCCCTAGCCGCAACGAGTCATTGAAGAAGGAGCTCGATTTCGTCAAGAATTTATGGCAAAACAAGAAGGATATGCACGTTGAACAACTTGGAATTGCTGCTTTGTTTGGGGTTGAATGCTTTGCATGGTTTTGTTCTGGTGAGATCATTGGTAGGGGTTTCACATTCACCGGTTACTATGTCTGAGTTTGCAGTTAAAGGAAAACACACATAAAAGACAAACCTGTTTTGGGAAATTTGTACGGCTTTTCAGTGTCATGATCACCATGATTTCGCTCATGGAACTTGTGTAATGCTACTACTACTACATTCTTTCTTGGAAATTTTGAAGCTGAGAAAAATCAGTTGTAATTTGGCTGCATTAATAATCTCTGCATTTTAGGGTAATGACTTTGTTAGTTTGCAGAATGACAAGAAATGCTACTCTCTTGTTAACATGATACTTTTGTCGTCTTCTCCTTTGCATATTATTTTTGACAGAAACATCTTATATTTTGCTTATATCTTCATCGAAGTATCAAAGTTAGATAATGACTGTTGTACTACCAATCTCCATTGTCAACCCAAATAAGATGTAGCAGCTTAGATTTTAACAGTCTTGCGTGTGATAATTGGGTTCAAACATCCCTTTTTAGACATTTTTATACAAAGTTTGCATATGGAGTCGGGTGTGTCATTAATTATGGAGACCTAAAAGGTTTCTGTATCAAATATAAGCAAATTTTCATCTCTTTTTGTCATTTAAGCTAACTGGACTGCTGAAGAGTTCAGCAAAGAGGGTTGTTTGAGAATTTTAGCACACTAGTGGTCTTTTGATGCTTCTGTTAGCTGTTAGCCTCCACTGTTGACTTTTGTTAGCACATATATAATGTTCTTTACATCTACTTGTATTATCTTACTAATGCTACTTGTGTATGCTAATAGTGATTACAGAGTGTATTTACAAGTCATTTTATTCCAGGACAAGGTTAATTTAACATTTAATTGCCTGGTCTTTCATTGATATTTAGGGAAGTAGTTAACAAGTCGAACCATAGATTGCGACAGTTATGGTATACTATCATAGTGAAACAGGAAGGATATTTCCTAAAATACTAGTAGCACAACCGAGTCAACTTACCCGTCTGTTAAAGAAGCAGCAAAAGACTGACATATCTAAGACAAAAAAAATCTTTAACAAAAGCATATCAATGGCAATGGAAATTGTGCCCCTGATTATTGGTACGATAGCTGGAATAACTGATATGATTTTGAAGAGCATAAGCAATTCAGACTTGAGTGAGAGTGCGGCATCCATGACAAGGGCGTTGAAGGAGCTGACAGAAGCAAGGAAAGACTTGGAAACCCAGGAAACCCAAGTTGAGCAGGCCAATTTACTGGGGCGCCCACCTACTAATCAAGTCAAAGGGTGGATGGAACGTGTAGCGAGTGTTGAAGCTGAAGTTGGTTTGATCATAGAGAAGGCTGAAGTAGTGTGGCAGCGTAGCTGCTGCTGCAATTGTGATTGCAGTCTGAGATACAAGTTGATCAAGAAGGCAAGACAGCAGCTTAGGATCATACATGATCTTCAAAAAAAGAACTTTGATGTGAATGGAGCTGATAGAGGTATTATTCCACTTGACGTGGAGGCAGTACCCAATGGGCCAACTATCGGCCTTGATGTGATGTTGGAAAGAGTTCACCAATTGCTCATGACACGCGAAGGGACAACTTTGGGACTCTATGGTATGGGTGGGGTAGGGAAGACGACGCTCTTGAAAAGGATAAACAACGAACTAACACAAAAGCTTGAATATGATGTTGTGATTTGGGCAGTGGCATCTAAAGATTTCGTGGTCGAGAAGATCCAACAAGCAGTTGTAGCAAGATTGGGTTTATCTTGGGACGAGAATGATTTTCCAGAACAGAGAGCTCTAAACATATATAATGTCATGAGGAAGAAGAAATTCTTGCTCTTGTTAGACGATATATGGGAAAGAATCGATCTGTTAAAACTCGGGATTCCTCTTCCTGACAAGGATAACAAATGCAACGTTGTGTTCACTACACGCTCAATGGATGTGTGTAGTGACATGGATGCGGACAACAAAATCAAGATCGATTTTTTAAGTGAGGAAGAAGCATGGAAACTCTTCTGCCAAAAGGTTGGTAGAGATGACATCTTAAGCTCACTGAAAATTAAATATTATGCCAAGACAATAGTCAGAAAATGCGGAGGTCTTCCTCTTGCAATAGTCACCATGGGACGGGTTATGGCCAACAAAGAGACTGAAGAGGAGTGGCAATATGCAATTGAAGTGCTCAACGAGACTCCCACAGAACTTAGAGGTATGGAAGATGTCTTCACGCTTCTAAAATTTAGTTATCAGGGTTTGAGTTCTGATACACTAAGATTATGTTTTATGTATTGTACCCTATTCCCTGAAGACTATTCCATAGAGATAGAGCCACTTATATTGTATTGGGTTGGTGAAGGGGTTTTAGACCATATCCATGAAGGTAAAGCCCGAAATATGGGGCACACAATAATCCGATCTCTAAAAGTTGCTTGTCTCTTAGAAGCTGGTGAAGTAGAAACCCAAGTAAAGATGCATGACGTTGTTCGAAGCTTTGCCTTGTGGATGGCATCTGAATGCGGAAAGAACCGGATGAAGTATCTAGTACAGCCTAGTGCAGGGCTGACTGAAGCACCTGATATCAAAAGTTGGGAAGGGGCGCAAAGAATTGCACTATGGGATAATGCAATAACCGAACTACCTGAGGTTCTGGCTTGCCCGCATTTGTAACCTTGCTGCTTCATTGGAACAGTGGTTTAAGCAGGATCTCAAACGGGTTTTTCCAGTCTATGCCATCTCTTCGTGTGCTGGATCTATCGTATACCAGCCTTAGAGAGATCCCTGAAAGTATATGTGAGCTGGTTGAACTTCGTCATCTTGATTTGTCATGTACCAAGTTAACCACTCTGCCAAAACAGTTGGGCAAGTTGCAAAAACTACGTCATTTGGATCTGCAACGTACTTATCTTAGAACAATTCCACGTGAAGCGATAAATAGATTATCTCAGGTGAGAGTTCTAAATTTATATTACAGCTACGGAACTTGGGAGGTTCACGATTCTGAATACGAGAATGATATAGGGTTTACTGATTTGGAGTGCCTAAGTCATCTTGACACTCTAGGGATCACCATAACCGAATCGTATACCCTTAAAAGACTAGCCGTATCAAATACCCTACTGAAATGCTTAACATATTTATACATTACCGAGTGTGAAGGCTTAGCTGTTCTGCCGTTATCAACTATACCCGAAAATGGTAGAAGGCTAAGAAGACTCAGTGTTAACAACTGTAGAGATTTGATGTACCTGAAAACTGGACCAGAAGATGGAAAGGAGTGGCTGCCAGGCTTGGAGGTCCTTTCTATGTATCGTCTTCCAAGCTTGACAGTCGTGTGGAAGAACCCAATCACGAAAGGAAGCCTTCAAAATCTTCGGTCTGTCAGCATATCGTATTGCGACAAGTTGAAGAACATTTCTTGGATCCTGCAGCTTCCGAAGCTTGAGATGGTCTATCTTTTTTACTGCAAAGAAATTGTAGAAGTAATTAGTGGGGATGAACAAATACCCGAGGAAGCGTTCCCATGCCTTCGCACTATATCTTTAAGAGACCTACCATTGTTAACTAGTATTTCCAAGACGGCAATAAATTTTCCTTGCCTGCAAAGTATTGCTGTGATTGATTGTCCGGAACTGACAAAGCTGCCACTGAAAGTTTCTGGCAATTCACCACAGCCGACGGTGTATGGCGATATAGAGTGGTGGAATAGATTGGAGTGGGACGCAGATGAGACCACGTCTTCTTTCCTTCCACCCTTTATGGCAACATGATCAGTGCTATAACTCATTTTGGCAATTTTGGCTCCCGGGCACCTGAAACACACTGATGGATACAAAGATTTAAGCTCTCTAACCCCCTCGGTGAGGGATCGTGGTCTGAGATACTGGATCCACCGTTGATCACAGATGTAACGTTTTCACTTTTCAATATGGCATCTGAAGTTATTTTAATAGTCATCATCTGATCATTATGATACGAGCCAATTAGGACTAGCCATTTGATACGAGCAAATAAGAAGTTGTCACATTTCTTTCATTAAGTTTTGTAATCACAATTTCCCTCTCTTGTAATTCTGTCTCATTTGTACAACAACAACAACAACAACATACCCAATCCCGCCGGAGCGAGGTATGGGGGAGGTAAACTGTAGACAGATCCTACCCCTTCCCCAGGGAAAATCCCGGGAGAAGGGAGACTGCTTCCAACGAGACCTCCGGCAAGTGTAGGTGTGCGAGTGAGATAGAGAAGAAAAGAGAGCAAAAGACAGTGAACAACAAGCACATGCAATAAAAAGCAGGCAAACAAGGCAGGGCAACAAAGAAAAGCGCATAGCATATCAAGCCGACCTAAGGGAGCCACACACAAAACAAAAAAAAAAAAAAAAAAAAAAAAAAAAAAAAAAAAAAAAAAAAAACGCACGGGCCTAAAGCACAAGCAAAGCACATCAACGCACGGGGCCTAAACTAAGGCAAAAGAACGAGACGTCAAAGACGGGTGAACCTAACAGCACAGGCAAAGCACATCAACGCACGAGGCCTAAACTAAGGCAAAGAACGAGACGTCATAGAAGCAAGCCCGCCCAAAAAACCTAAACCCACAAAGCCCCAAGCAAAACAAGTAACTAGCCGCAAAACCTAATCCTATCTCTCCACCCTTTCCTATCTGAGGTCATGTCCTCCGACAGGTGAAGCTCCGACATGTCGTGCTTAATTCTCTCCTCCCATCTGAGCTTGGGTCTTCCCCTTCTTCTCACGCCATCTACTACCAGCGCCTCAACCCTTCTAACCGGTGCTGATTGAGGCCTCCTCTTGACATGACCGAACCACCTCAACCTACCTTCTCTCATCTTCGAAATAATATTTCCGACTTCAAGTTTTGATCTGAAAACTCCGTTCGGGATCATGTCAAGCAAAGATTTTCCACACATCCATCTAAGCATTCTCAATTCTGCCACTTCTACCCTGTTGGCCTGGGCCTTGGAGATTGGCCAACACTCGGACCCGTACAGCATGGCCGGTCTAATCGCCACCCTATAGAATTTCCCCTTTAGCTTAAAAGGAACGATCCTGTCACAGAGAACACCCGATGCCGCCTTCAATGATTGGTAAATCATTCAATTTCATTCCAATAACAATCCTTTTTCGAATCTTGTTTCTAGCTCTATAGATTCCTAATTGGTTGTTGCCGTTGAACGGTATTCTTAATATCACAAGTGATATCTGGAATACGCACGTTTCACATTATATGGCAAACCATATTGTGTTTTGTTGGCTAATGGTTTTTTTAGCGCAAGAGCTTTGTCTAAGTGGACTTAAAAAAGCACTATACTCACATATATAATTGTAGTTTAAAGAAATTTGATGGAATGTTTGTCTGTGTATTAAGGCCCGTTTATCTTTTAGCCGTAGCTCGTGCTTACTTGATGTGGCAACATGGGAGGGTCGAGCGGATTGGGTAACACCTTAAAACGGTTTCATTTTGAAACAGGTCATATTTAGTATGGGAAAGAACGGGTTGAGATGCTTAAAAAATGACCCATCTTACATCTGATTTAAAAACACAACCAAAGTTGACGTCCCACTCACAAGTAACGGGTCAAAATTGGCTGTTTATTTTATTGTAGGTAAACTTGAGAAGACATGGATCTGTTTTGCGGTTTCTGGTACTTGTTGCAGCCGTGGTTGCTGTTTTCATAGGATGGGTTTTTGCTCACAACAAAAATGACTTGTCTCAGTTTCACTTCTTTTTTAAAAATATTTTTTTTGTGTTGGCGGCTAAGAGATGAACCTATTTGGAACGCTCATTATCAAGTTTCGGTTTGGTTAGTTCAAAGTAACTGTCATTTGGCTCATTCGCTTGTTATATCTTGTTTGTTTAAAATCATGTTTATTGCTTCAGTAACAATGTAACATTTTTTTTTTTTTTTTTTTGAAAGGCAAATTATATAAACCAACAAAGAGAACCAAATACAAAAGAAGGCATCCACTTTACAAGAAGATGGTTACAAACTTACAATGTAACATTAATAAACACTATGGCTAGAGTGGACTTGGTTTAACAGCTCAAAACCGAAGGATTTCATCGGAGTATTTGATAAATTTTGTTGTTGACCATATATCTTTTGCAGGTTTCACCAACTAAACAATCTTGATCAAATAATTTCTAACTCGTTTACATTGAACATGTGCACAAAACAAAGTTTTTTTACAACCACTACTGATAAGAATGTCGAACGGGTGACACCATTGACTACAACCGAATGAGTGTGCTAATACAAGATGACCGAAATAGTGACTAAGAATATTTGTTTTCTCATGAATAGTCTTAAAAGTGAGTGAAGTAATAACATCTCAGTTAAAATGTTTATACTCTAAAATAGGTCAAAAAGGTCAAAAAATAAAAAATGGGGCGTTCCGAGAATCGAACTCGGGACCTCTTGCACCCAAAGCAAGAATCATACCACTAGACCAAACGCCCACCTGTTGAATCTTTCACTTCATTCTTTTATAACCGAATAATGAACCAATACATCCACCTTAGCATTTTGTTTTTGAGCTTTATTGAGCGTTTATCACTCAGTTTAGCAAAAACAAGACATTAAAGTGTTTGAAACTATAATATATAGTGTTGGTGTTTGATTATGTTTCATATTCATATTAAGCGTGATTCTTGTTCTTGTTTTTAGCTTTCATACACACACAAAAATTGTTAGGCTGTCAATTAGTGACGCATGCTGTCAAATAGTGTCAATTAGCATGCTGTCAAATAGTGACTTGTCTCTTTTGTTAACTTGAATACGAAGACAAAGCAGTTAATTTACTTAAAGGAGACAAGTCACTATTTGACAGCAGCATGCGTCACTAATTGACAGCCTAACAAAAACAAGCGATTTTTTTTTTTTTTACTCATTTCACAACCACTAAAAATAATCTTTCTTTTGTTTAACTGAATACCACAACCACGGTAACTATCTTTGTTTCTTTTTATCTATATACATGAACAAGTTCTTATAGAAGAAAGATGGATAGAATAAGTACACAAAATTGCTTAAACCAGTACCAAACATTCTAGTTATGGACTAAGAATTAAGAAATAATAAAAGATGTTTAAATATTGTGAGTTTGTGACAAAATTTCATTCGGTAAATTATATTTTCTCTATACACGTATGAATTAAACAAAAGTAATAACCTTAGGAGGTGTTAGATTGTTAAAATGAATCAGGTAATAGCAATAGGATTTGGGTTTTGAAACTCACTATGCTTGATGGATTTAGAAAATACTTATGTATGTGGTTTTGATACAAACTTTTAATATTAAACCGACTAACCAAACTTATTAAGCATGACTGTGTTTGGCGCAAGGCTTTTAAAAGCTTTTAGGGGCTTTAGAAATTAAAATAAGCTAGTTTATCAAATAAATTTTGTTTGTCGCACGGACTTATGAAAGCTTTTATAATTCATAAGTTTTCATAAACCCAAGTCAATCAAAACGGGTTTATGGATGCTTATAGTTAGTTAAAACACTAAAACACCCTTTTAAATATAACGGATTATCAAGCAAAAGCTGTAAATATATCTGAATTTAATTTGATGTATTTTTTATACGATTTTACATTAATTAGCGTCAACTCCTGCTAATTCGACAAACAACTTTATAAAAATATAACATTCAACTTCCACTCTTCCATAAACTCTAGTCTAGAAGTGGCAAAACAAGCGGGTTGGACGGGCTCGGGCTACAGGTCCAAACATGCACGAGCTTAATACCCATCAAACTTTTGACAAGGCTCGTATATCCCATTTCCAAAAAGGAAAAGGCTAAATGCACAAATCTTCTATAAAATAACCCGTAAAAACTTGTTTTTTTAATTTTAAACACAAACTACCACCTTTACGATCTAATTCCCTCATCTCCAACCACAACTCATTTCGCCAAACATTTGAAACCCTTTTACCGAAGGGTGAGCATCGGGACGAATCCCGACCCGTCCCGACTAATCCCGATACCGACAATGAGGAAAAACCCAAACCGACTCCCTACCCGATAATGGTTCCAACTCGTCCCGAATCTCGAATCTTGATTTTGGCTGCGTTTTCTCAGGACCGTCCCGACTCCCGACCCGTCCCGAATCCCGATTACCAGGAAAACGCAAACCGACTACCGACCCGATTACAGTCGGATCGGTATCTGGAAAGGAGTCGGGAGTCAGGATCGGGACGGGAGTCGGGTGTCAGGATTCCTCACCCCTACTTTTACCCCCTTGGCCAAACAGCACCCCAACACTCCCACTATATAAAACCCACTCTCCCACTCCCACACACCACAAAACAACACTTCCTTCCCGCGTGACCCAATTCATTTCCCGCCTCTTCAAAACCCTAATTTCCAATTCCAAAAATGGGAACAAAGCATCAACAATCAAACGACACCGTTTCAGATCCCAAGAAACGCCGCAAAGTGGGATTCGCTCAACCCGGTATCAATCCATCCATCAATCATTACTTTTTAATTTAATTAATCAATTTATTTCATTAATTTGTTTTATAATTTTTTATAAATGTACAGATGAAGGTGTTCAACCTAATGACGTCATCAAAATCTTCATCGGTATATTTACTGCTCAATCAAAAATTTTTACTGTTTTATTATAGTGTTTGGTAAAAATTTGTCACTGTTACAGCTGGAATGGTAATTTTTAGTGTCAGTAATTAGGTTTTGGTTTAATGACGTCATCAAAATCTTTATTGTTATTATGATGAATTATTTTTTTACAGCTGTGGTGAAAATTTGTTAGTTAACTTTTTGTGTTTGGTAAAAGTTGGTCATATAGTTATTCTAGGTACAGTTCTGTTTTATTATAGTCTTTGGTGAAAATTTGTTACTGTTACTGGATTAGTTAATTTTTTAGTGTTTGGTGGTGGTATTTTTATTTTAGGCTGATGATGTCAGCAAAATTTACATCTAATAATTTGAGTCTTTATATTGATTTATTTTTGTTTTGTGTGATTCTGAATTTTTACTGTTTATAATAGTGTTTGGTCAAACTTAATGATGCCATCAAAATCTTCACTCGTGTGGTTTGTTTATCACTTATTTATGTTTTTTTGTGTTTCGTGTGAATATGATTTTTTAAGCGTGGTGAAACTATGTTAACTCTTAGCTTTTGGTAAAAATAATCATTAGATGTTTTGTGTGTGATTTTTTACAGCGTGGTCAAAATATGTTACTGTTTTTTTGCTAAAAACGGGTAGATATTGAGGTTTAGATAATTTAGGGCTAGTGACTTCATTAAAATCTACATTGGTATGGTTTATATATAGCTTGGTTGAGTCTATATGATGAATTGTTTCTGTTTTATTTGTGTTTAGTATGATTCTGAATTTTCAATGCGAGATGAAAATTTGTTACCGTTCGTAGTTATTTTACAGTGTTTGGTAAAGTATAATGACGTCATCAAAGTCTTCACCGGTGACTCGGTGTAGTTTGTTTATCAATGATTTTTGGTTTTACAGACTTACAGCTGGAATAGTTATATATGTGTATGGTGAAAGTGAGTGATATACCGAGGCTTGATGACTTATTTTTGTTTTGTTCGTTTTTTGTCGAATATCGTAGTTTTCAGAGTGGCGAAATTTGTTAATAGTACATTTGGAATAGCTTTTTGTAAGTGTTTGGTGAAAGTGAGTTTAACTGTTTTATGTTTTAATTGCTGGATGATTTCTGAGGGGCTTGTGTTTGTTTGTTATGATGTAATGATGTTTGGATGAAGTAATTTTTATCAGCTCGGTCGAAGTTTGTTACTGTTACTGTTGGAATAGTCGTTTATTTAGTGTTTGGTAAAAGTGAGTGATATATTGAGTTCATGATATTGTAGGTCTAAGTTGGTTGAATCTGAAGGAAAATTACTTTATAGAGTAGATGCAAAATTACATATTTATCTTTACTAACTATAAAGCAGTAATTGTTTTGGAATTGCATGTTAATACTATAGAGGGTGTTTGGATGTGCTGTAAATTATTGTCTAAGTTGGAATAGTTAGTACTTAGTAGTCTTTCAAAACGTGAATTTGGTATATAAAGTTAGATCTGATTAGAGGGTGCATATTGTGTGGTTAAAAGTGAAAGAAGCATCTCGAAGTGTTTGGATTGCTATGAGCTTGTGCAACAATCACATTGGTAGGTGCTTATTTTAAAGTGCTTATAGAGCATATGCTGAAAATTTGCAATCCACAACCACCCTTCTAATATAATTTTGTGGCAACAATCAATTTGGATTTGCACAATGATACACTTTTTTGATTTCATAAATAATAGAAGTTTGTTTATCATGATGTATATGCGTATAGAGGTATAAATGACTTGTTTTGGTTTGTTTGGCTAGTTGCTTAGTGGCTAAAGATGTGTTTATTCATTGTATCTTTTTGTTTATCTTGTTTTGTAACTCTGTCTGAGCTTGTCTTAACCCTGATGATGTCTTCGTATATCAACTTTCAGTCTCTAAAGAAGAGGAAGTGGGATCTCCAGAATGCTTCCCCATAGAACCTGTTGACCTAAGTGTCTTTTTTGAAGAAGATGGAAAAGAAGATGGAAAAATATATGGCTACCAAGGCTTAAAGGTATACATTATTATATTCAACTTATCGATATTAAAGTTATTTAATAAGAAGCCTTTGGCATATGCTGGTCATATATCATTGGGCGTCTTTGCATGGATGCTAGGATATGCACTTGTATACTCCAAAATAATTAACGTAAAAGTGTTCTTGTTACGCATTACTCCATAAACTATATCAAAGCTTCTGGATCAGGCAATTACATAATCTTTCTATCGTGTGAAGACATTGTGTTTTGGTTTTTAGTATTATATGCTGATATTGGATAACAGTATTGCCTTGTGTGGATTGATCTTCATGTGCTGATTCAGCAATTAATATTTGTAAAAAATAATGCAGATCACTGTCTGGATCAGCAGCATATCGTTCAAAGCATATGCTGATATTTCTTTTGAGAGCACATCTGATGTAAGTACACATTGTTTTGTACTATGTTTTTTTTGAATTGTGTTTCCATTCTTTAATGACTGATTTCTGTATGTATAAATCTGACTTAGTGTATTTTTAATGGTTGATATTGTACGTCACTTATAAAGGCTGGGAAAGGAATCACGGATCTTAAAACTTCTCTTCAGGTGATCATCCAGTGCACATCTTTTGCATGTTGGTTGGTATTTGTATGCAGTCGTGCAATGCTGATGACCATTTCTTTTTCTTCTGTGCAGAATATCTTTGCAGATAATCTTGTTGAGACAAAAGATGACTTCCTCAAAACGTTTTCCACAGAAAATCAGTATATCAAGTATGTTAAGTGTCCTTCTGGGTTCATTAATTTGATTCTCATCACCCTTCTTTTTTATTTCGATATCTTGGTTGATTTTTGATTCTTGTCGATGTACAGATCTATGATTTCAGATGGTAAAATACTTCAGCCATCTGCGAGCCAGGGTTTAAAGGATTCAAAAGCAGATGAGCTTGAGGTGTGTATTACACTTATTTTTTACGTGAAAGGTCATGTCATGTTTACCACCATTTCCGATTCACATTCCAAAGAGTAACATATAAACCTCTTTAGTGTCTATTGAAAAGCTGTGTTTAATTCGCATGTATCACGTTTTAATATATTGAGGTGCGGTTGCTCATTCTTATCTGTTATGATTAGGTTGTCCGCGTTGAGGGCGAATCCATGGGTCTTCTTTACTGTAGATTGGTACCACTTGTTCTTCTCCTTGTTGATGGTAACATTCAGCTGCTCTCGATTACTAAATAAATATGTGGTTTTGCATGGTTTTCAGCATATAAATGAGCTAAATTCTTCAACTGTTTGTGTATCAGGTAGTAATCCCATTGATGTTACTGATCCCGACTGGCAGATGTACCTTGTAGTTGAGAAGAAAAGTGATCAGCAGGACATTCCACAAAAACTGCTTGGTTTTGCAGCCCTTTACCGGTTCTTCCATTACCCTGACAGCCACCGGTTGAGACTTGGTCAGGTATATTCCCTGTTTTGTGTTCTCCTTCGGCCTTTCTGATCAATTCCATAAATGCCCTGGCAAAGGGGATGGGTCAGACAACTGGCTAAAATGGGTAATTTTGAAGGAAGGGTGAAATCAGTTGGGTTGGGTAGGGCTCACAATCCTATATTCACCTTCAGCCTTTAAAGTATCGACCTGTTTCTTTAGCCATTTTTTGAATTATGCGTCGAAATTGCTCTCTTTTACCCTCTTTGGTTTAGGATCTAATGTCTGTAAAATTGGTGAGAAAGGGGTCGGTAAAAGCTTATCTATGATTACAATAAGAACCTCTAACGAATGTTTCTTGTACTTGTCAATGACAGATACTCGTACTCCCTCCATATCAAAACAAGGGTTACGGAGGTCATCTTCTTCAGACAATCACTGATATGGTAGTTTCAGACGACATGTATGATCTCACAATTGAAGAGCCACTTGAATCGTTGCAACACGTAAGGGCTTGCATCGACATACCTCGTTTACTCGCATTGGAAGCAATCAAATCTCCACTGAACTCAGCTGTCATGCGTCTAAAGGAAGAAAACCTAGCCAAACGAACCCAAATAACCAAGTTCGGCCCACCCGCAGAAACCATTGAAGAAGTGAGAAAAAGCCTCAAAATCAACAAGCGACAGTTCATCCAATGTTGGGAAATCCTTATCTACTTATCTCTGGATCCCATTGAGAAACACCTCAAGAATTTCAGGACCATTGTGTTGGATCGTATCAAGGCTGATGTCATAGGTAAAGAAGCTGGTGCATCTGGGAAACGGGTGATTGATGTCCCGACTGAATACGATCCTGAAGCATCGTTTGTAATGTTTAAGGCAAGTGGTGGTGGTGGTGATGTCCCAAAGGAAGTTGAAATGGAAGAGGATGATAAGAAGAAACTAGAGGAGCAGCTACAGAAACTAGTCGATGAAAGGATGGAAGCTATCAAGTTGGTTGCACAAAAAGTATCCGTCAAGAGCTCTTAAAGTTTATGACTACTAGTAGTAGAGTATCACAATGACGTTTTTTTCACTTATGGTTCTGGACCTATGAGGCGTTTGTAATCTCTATCGAGCTTGCTAGACTTGAAATGTTTTCAGAATGAGTTTCGCAACATCTTAGCATGTCCTTTTTCCTGCATCGTTTACATATTCTTTTTGCCTGCATCGTTTACATTATCGTCAGATTGGTTAGTGTTGTGCCATTTTGAGTTTGCTCGTCTTCTCTCGTAGATGAACGGTGGAAATCAAGCAACGATTTTAGCGTGATTCCTGTGTTTGCTTATTGGGTTATGGGTCAAAGAAGTTACTAAAGTTTGCTCCAAAGTTCACCTAAGTTACTATAGTTTTTTTCGTTACAAAGAGGTAACTTAAGTAAACGGGTTTGTCATTTGGGTTAGTCAAAGATTAAAAATGTTACATAAATGTTACTGCGAGGGTGGGCAACCGGCTGATTACCGGTTCCCCTTGTCCACGTCAGCACCATAGTTTAAAATGTTACAAGGAAGTTACTATAGTTTACGGGTTTATTAAATAGGTTACTGAACCTTAAAAAAAAACTACTAAGCGTTTTTTTTTTTTTTTTTTTTTTTTTTTTTTTTTTTGCATTTTTCTCCTTCGCATATCTTTGTATATTTTCGTACATTTCTATCCGTTTTTATACGTTTATGAATGTTTTTCTCTCTTGTCATACTTTCTTTACATTGTTTTACGTTTATGTACGTTTTTCTCTCTTGTCGTACGTTTTTCTCCAGTTTCGTACGTTTTTGTCAATTTTTGTACGTTTTCATCTATTTTTCGTTTATTTTCATACATTTTCATAGGTTTTCATAATTTTTTTATTACATTTGTGTGCGCATTTGTATGCTTGTGTACGTTTCTTACATCTTTTTACGTTTTCATACTAGTTTTATGGTTTTCTAGACCTTTGTATGTTTTATACGTTTGTATGTTTTATACTTGTTATGTTTTATACGTATGTAAAAATGTGTATAAATAAACAAAATCGTATGAAAACGGAAAAAACGTAAGAAAAACAGAAAAAAATGTCTGAAAACGAAAAAAAGTGAGAAAAGCAGATAAAAACGTAAGAAAAACATACGAAAACGTAATAAACTGGGCGAAAAGGTATAAAACGGACAAACACATATAAAAGTGGAAAAAACGGACAAAAACGTAAGAAAAATGGACAAAAACGTATGAAAACGGAAAAAACGTAAGAAAAACGGACAAAACGTAAGAAAAACGGATGAAAGTGTAAGAAAATAGGCGAAAACGTATAAAAACGAACGAAAACGTATAAAAACGTATGAAAACAGAAAACCCGTAAAAAAATGGGTCAAAAACGTAAGAAAAACAGACAAAAATGTATGAAAACCAAATTTTGAGTTAAGTATAAACGGTCGTTAGAATAAAGGACTAACAGTGCAAATGGGTTTTGCAAATGGCCGTTAGCTAACGGAAAAAACTAACGACAATTAGTCTGAGGGACCATTTTTGAAATTAACGAAAAAAAAAAACCTATAGTAGAAGGTTAAAACATACAGAGTAACTTATATAACCGGTGACCAAACTTAAGTAACCTCTTTGTAACGAAAAAAACTATAGTAACTTAGGTGAACTTTGGAGCAAACTTTAGTAACTTCTTTGACCCATAACCCTTGCTTATTTGATCATTCAACCGTTCAAATGGTAGTCTAATAAATTTACACATTCTAACTAATGTTATGGTTCAAGAATGTTCATCATATTTTCCCTTTGTTTATAAAAAAAATAGCTTAGATTTTTGTTTTGAAAATATTTTAGTGGTTTTTCATTCTGTTACTTAACTTTTAGTCTCAATTTTATAGAATTTTTTGAGGGCTTTTACTAAAAAAACAATTTGGTGAACAATACAACGATAAACATTGAATGATTATAAACTCGAAAGTTTGCGCATTTTTTTCTGATTTATTTATCTTGCATCTTTTATGTTGTGAAAATTGGGTTTTTTTAACTTGTGCCTTAAGTGCACAAGTTAAACACAAAAAAAGTACACCAAAAGTACACAGGGACCTACATAAAAGTACACTTGTCTGTACTTTTATGTGTATTCCTGTGTACTTTTCAGTGGGTCTCTGTGTACTTTCGGTATGCTTAACTTGTGCCCTAGGGCACAAGTTAGAAAAACCCGTGAAAATAATTCAGATTTTTTGGACAACATTTTTTTGTGTGAACAGAGGAGACTGGAGAGGGATTGGATTTGCCCCCGTGTGTCTTGTGTACAACATCCCAACCCGATGCTCATCCTTATTTAGCATTCAGATTAATCAGGTCACCATGAATAAGATTACCAACCTTAATAGTCTTTACCGTTGTCATAAATTGATGCGACTTTTTTTAACGCATGTAATGAAAATGCCCCGCATATATCACTAGCTCTATTTGTATAAGGTCACAACAAATAAAAATACGCATATAAATAATCTCATTAATAATTAATGTATACGAAATATTCAACTTTTCTCATTGAGGTCTTCCATTTTTGGAAACTATTTTATAAGCCACCAAAGTATGTGTTTATTTTCATTTACGCCAATTCCAACAAAATATATGCCGGAAAACTATAAACTGACAAAATTTAACTTGACCCTAACAATGTACTCCATATAATAATAAGAAGAGAAATTACAATGTGAAATATCAATAATAATCTTGCAACTTTTTTTAAATATGATAGAAGGTTGCATCTAAATAAAAAGTATAATTGGTATTTCACATTTAACTTTTTATTCGTATCATTTTAATATGTTAGAATTTCATTGGTGTTAACTATTCTGCAAATTTCTGGCATAAATTTTTTCGAAATTGGTATACACCAAAACAAATGTATACTTGGGTACCTATAAGGGATGAAGCCATGAGGTTCCGTGGGTGCCCGAGACATCTATGGATTTTTTCGATGTAATATTAATTTTAAGAAGAAACATCGTCTCCAATGCATCTTAAATGACTCCGGTCAATCGAAATGTATTTTTAGTCTTATTTAGTTAGTATCTTAAACTCTATTATATTATGGTTAGAAAAAAAAATGTGCATCCGGTCATATTTGTTTCTGGTTCCGTCTCTTGTACCTATAAAACAATTTTATAGGGTATTAATAAAAAAGATGCATAGCTGGATTGTTTCCATATACATTTATGTCGGTTTTTCTTTGCATGCTTGGGTTAGTGTGTGTGTATATATATACCGTATCATTGTATCAACATCAATAGGAACAAACCTTAAAGACTAAAATTCGATCCATCATGGTGGACGAGGTTACAATGATCTGTATGGACACTTCTATATTGGCGCAGGATGATCGATACCCTAAGTTAACGTCTCTAAATGGGGCTATATTTGGCTATTGTAGAGAAAAAATAGAAGTAATTTACCCAACGTACATTGATCTATAATATGCATGGTTTTTTTTTTTTTTTTTTTTTTTTTTTTTTTTTTTTTTTTTAATTTGTTTTGATGTCTTTGTTGTTACAGTTGAATCCGAAGAGTTATGTGGGCATAGTGACAATGGGTGGATCCGGTGGGAGATGTCGTATGTTGATAAAACCTACTAGAAATTCTGTGCATATCATGATTAGCCTTCTTGGTTAGCTTATTAATTGGCTTAATTATACATGTCACACTTTTTGTACGATTTATGTTTAGTTATTGATTTTATATGTTACTCAGACATATTTCGAGACAAAGATGATAAGCGCCGCACAAACTTAGTAGATGCGCTACAGATTGCTAAGTCAAGTTTGGTCCATCCTATAATTAAAAACATAAAGGTGCATAAAAGGATTGTTGTGTTTGCTGGAGGGTATGTATATTTATGCACACATATATATTAATGCAATATTTTTAAATTACTCTAACATTACTCTAACAATTATATAACTTTCAGTCCTATATATGATATGGAGCATCATTTGAAGACATTTGGAACAGAGTTAAAACGTAGCGGTGTGGCTGTTGATGCTATCAACTTTGGTAACAAGTCCGGGAATCAGACTCAATTACTTGAGGTGTTAGTTGCCGAAGTGAATAATAATGACAACAGTCGTATTATTCATATTCCAGATCGATGTATTGGTCCGCACCTACGCAGGTTCATAATATATTTGTTTGTTTAATCAGACTAGTATCGGTTACAAACATTGTTTTTGTTGCTTATTGTAAACATCTACTCCCAACAGTTCTGTAATCTTCCCTCGTGCTGTCCCTCACATTGAAGATGGTGGAAGCGGTTTAGATGCAGCAGGCAAGAAGCGCAAACGAGAGAGGAATCAAGTCGCTTGCTGAGTTTTTTAAGCCTGTCCACTAGGTGCTGAGTTGTTACATTTGTAGGCCGAACTGTTTCATGTTTGTCTAGAAACGCTGTGTTTTTTTCTTATAAAAGAAAGATCAACACATGGGTTGTTTTTGTCATTTAAATCATGTACCTGTTTCTACCTTTATGCTTTTACGGTCTATATTAAACATACATACACTGGCCATGAAAGGATGCTGATAATTACATCCAAAAGGAGGTAGTAGGTGATTGCATCGTTTTTTTATATAACTGGTATTGTAGAACACATGTTGGCTTCAGTATCTGAGACCCGATAGATTGCAGTTGGTTTTATTGGCCTGATCAAATTAAAAGCTGTTAATTATCTGCCTAATAAGTTGCCAGATCAAATTAAAAGCTGTTAATTATCGATCTGCTTAATAAGTTTCTCAAGTGGTTGTTTGATTTTGAAATTGATCAAAACAACAGCTCACTTGGTTTAAACCGGACATTGACATAGAACGTTATATTTTGACAATGTTTATTTTGCCGTTCACTTCTAAGTTTTTTATTTTTTATTTAAGAAAAATAGTTAAGTTAATACTTTAGGACACATCCCTAAATAGCTACACTTTGCTTAAAGTTCAAATGGCATCGGACATTTCCCAAGCTCATACAATCAAAAGGCGCATTCCAATACTAAAGGCTTGATACAAAAAATCTTAGCAAAAACACCAACTGAAGGACAAGATCCTTAGCATAGAAGTTTCCATAATCTCTACAACCCAGACCAAAAATTCAAAAATTCAAATGTTTCTTAGCCATCTACTTAATAACCCAAACACACCCACACTGAACTTTCTAAGAAATTATCCAACAGAAAACATCCGAGTTAATGCCAAAAGACAAACTAACAGTTGAAACATAGATTTTGGTCATGACATTTACCAAGCCTGCCAAAAATCTAGAATGACTTTGACTGCAAAAGTCAGCAACAACCAGATAGGAAACCAGAAAACAACAACCTACATTTCCTTTAGACTACATAACCCACCAGACCAAAGAATAGAAAGCTCTTTACTAGACCAGGAAAGGAAGACTATGCATTAAGGCTTCAGCTGTATTTTCTTAAACCACTTATCCAAACACTCCTTTTGCATTAAGCGCTATTATTACTTTTGTCAATAATCAAACACCAATATTTGCAACCAATGAAGAAAGATTTCCCACTGATCAAAAGAAATTGGTAATCATCGCCTCCTCGTTACTCCAAACACCACATATACTCATCCAACATATACATAGTCTTATCATAAGACTATGTAACCATAAAATATGACATTATTCATTATCATTTGACTGCATATCCTCCTTAACATTAACCTTAAATGTGACTGTATTGTAAGGATTTCTGTTAGGATGTAGTTTCCATATCTCACCAGCTTTCTTAACTTCGACAGTATACTTCAAATTCAAGCCCATAAGTTTAAGTCTTACGGTCTCAATAATGTGCTGCATAAGCAGGGTATCCACAGTCCTTTCAACCTCTCTAAAGTCTTTTTTATTAATCCAGACCACTTTATCATCAATCTCAGGATTCAGAACATCAAGGACTTCCATAAATCTATCCTTCCAAATATCATCGGACACCTTAGCTTTTAACTTAAGTCTGGACTGAATGAGCATGCCATGGTTGATCAGTTTACATAAAGGACCATTTGAGTGCCATTTATCAAACCAAACATTACACCTTTTCCCATTTCCAATCTTGAATTCTATAAACCTTGTAATATTATCTCTTAGCCCCAACACCAAGATGAATTTACATAGGCAGATATATCTCAAATGCTACCAACCTTTAGCCAATGAATATTAACCCATATGGAAGCCTTTTAGGAGTTTTTCAATAGCATCACAAACATTGATGGGTAAGATAAACATGGATGCCCAATAAACTTAACATTGCCGGGTAAGCCTTTTTCCTGCGTTTATTGATTTTTCGTCATTGTTTTGGGATGTTCTCACATCCACAGTAGATGTCCTAAAGTACCACTAGAGTGCCTTTTGATGGGCTTCTAAACCGCCAAACAGGTT
This sequence comes from Chrysanthemum seticuspe, assembly GCA_019973895.1. Lineage (NCBI taxonomy): Eukaryota > Viridiplantae > Streptophyta > Magnoliopsida > Asterales > Asteraceae > Chrysanthemum > Chrysanthemum seticuspe. Next base: position 342,529,593 of record BPTQ01000005.1, on the reverse strand, counting down.
TAGGTTAACCTGTAAATACAAGTTAAGGTTGGGTAGACCTAAAACACATTCTATCCAAAATGTTAAATTTATATGAATATTTAGGGTCTTATGATTGAATTAGAAACTATACTTTGTTGAAACCGTTAAAGAATAAAGATAGAAATAGATACATGGTATAAGTAGCAAAACTAACACACCGTTAATCTTTCATTTGAATGTAAAAGAACGTAGTGATTTCAAAGTTTTCGACATACATCAACAGTTTAGTGGACAAATATTAACAACACATGCATTAAACATTTTGCTACATCTCTTAGTAAATATGTTATATGAGAAAAACCAAACAAATTTAATATGAGTTGCATACCCAAACCCAAAGTGCCCTTTTGGCACGAGTCAAAGCTACATTCATCCTTCTCTTGTCACCAACAAACCAGATCCGTTTGTTTTCACACATGTGAGGATAATCACGTCTCGCTCTTGTCCTTAGAAAGCGTCGATTGTATCAATAGAAAGTTTTTGGAATTCTTCATATACATATAAATGCTTTTCCAAGAAAAGTTCACGATGGCGACATGTATCTCATTCTCCCCTCGTACTAACTTCATCTTCTCTTTAATATTTTCATAAAGCCCAAAACACACTAAACATTTTGCTTCATTATAAGGAGACAAAGAACCTGATGCATTTTGCTCTTGCCCGTTAACAACATTATAAAATGTATACGGTTTTAAGCACTTGTAGTAAGGTTCGTCCCCTAGCTTTCTTATGGCCTCGCTATCGTAGAAACGGCCCATGTAAAAATGTTTAGCATGAAACCGACTTATATGGCTATGCATCCGATGTTGAGTTTCAAGCAAATGGGATGGGTATCGCCCAATTGCAATCTCTCGAACAAGCTACGATCATAACCTAATTGTTTAGATTTTTGGCATATTAGTGTTACCGGTAATTGTTTAGGATTCCCTACTAGAACATATCGAGTAGCTTTGACGCTTAGTGCCGGAAGCACTCCCTCCTCATTGACTTGGGTAGCTTCGTCTACAATTAGTAGATCAAATGCCTTGTAATTTAGCTTTTGTAGTATACTTTCTCTACATCCAGAGACTGTGGTGAATATGAGTGTTGCCTCATTCAAGCAACTCACCTCCAAACTTATGAAGAATGAGTTTTTTAGTGAGAACTTGGTAAAATACAAGCCCAACGTGATACAAGTAGGTTTCAATTTTTCGTAAGTTTGGAGGTAAGTTGCTTGAATGAGGCAACACTCATATTCACCACAGTCTTTGGATGTAGAGAAAGTATACTACAAAAGCTAAATTACAAGGCATTTGATCTACTAGTTGTAGACGAAGCTGCCCAAGTCAATGAGGCGAGAGTGCTTCTGGCACTGAGTGTTGAAGCTACTCGATATATTCTAGTAGGGGATCTAAACAATTACTGGAAACACTAATGTGCCAAAAAGCTAAACAAGATTATGATTGTAGCTTGTTCGAGAGATTGCAATTGTGGGGTACCCATCCCATTTGCTTGAAACTCAACATCGGATGCATAGCCATATAATTCGGTTTCATGCTAAACATTTTTACATGAGTCGTCTCTACGATAGCGAGGCCATAAAGAAGCTAAGGGACGAACCTTACTACAAGTGCTTAAAACCGTATACATTTTATAATGTTGTTAACGGGCAAGAGCAGCATGCATCCGGTTCTCTGTCTCCTTATAATGAAAGAGAATGTTTAGCGTGTTTTGAGCTTTATGATAATCTTAAAGAGAAGATGAAGTTAGTACGAGGGGAGAATGAGATACGTGTAGGGATAATTACACCCTGCACGAGTAAAGTAAAACGCCTTCGTGAATTTTTCCTAAGAAAGTTGTCATATGAAGAATTCTAAAAACTTTCTATTGATACAATCGACGCTTTCCAAGGACAAGACTCACATGTGTGAAAACAAATGGGATTGGGTTTGTTGGCGACAAAAGAAGGATGAATGTAGCTTTGACTCGCGTCAAAAGGGCACTTTGGGTATGCCACCATATTAAATTTGTTTGGTTTTTCTCATAAAACATATCAGATTATTACTTATTACTAACAAATGTAGCAAAATGTTTAATGCATATGGTTCGGAAAGGAGAGTAACCTCGTTCGTTGTGAGATTGGAAAGCTCTCATCAATGATGCAATAGAAAATAGATTGGAATGTTCTTTTACATTCAAAGAAAGATTAACAGTGTTAAAAATGTGTTGATTTTGCTACTTATACCATCTATCTATTTCTATCTTTATGCTTTAACGGTTTCAACTATACAAACATGCTCAAAGTATAGTTTCCAATTAAATCATAAGACACTAAATATTCATATAAATTTAACATTTTGGATATACCCAACCTGACTCGTATTTACAGGTTAACCTAAACCTGTTTTGACGGTTTAGAAGCCCATCAAAAGTCACTCTAGTGGTACTTTAGGACATGTAATGTGAATGTGAGAACATCCCAAAAACAACATACTGAATTATGAAAAACAAAATGACAAAAAATCAATAAAGCAGGAAAATATCGTGTATAGATTTTTGCGTATAGGTTTACCATATCCGTGCTAGTTACTCAAGATCACTAATGTTATAATGACGTTGACTCAATGTTATGCGTTGTGGATTGTCATAACTGCAAAAATCACATACAATTCACAAATGTAATGCAGCTAGACAGATGTTTAAATAAAGTAAATAAAATGCTGAAACTGGAATATGTAAAGTTATAACCATTACTTGCATGTTCATAGAATTGCATCCAGCTAGACATACAACAATATGCCATGAACGAATTGCCTGCAGATAGAAAACGTTAGATACTCTTTTTTTCATGTAGATAGAAACTTAAAATCGCAAAGCATCTTAATGTGTTTGTCCAATGGAACAATTCACCTAAAGCTATTAAATACCATAAGGGCAAATTTCATAGCATATAAAAGCATCTTGCAAAATTTTCCCTTGCTAGATAAATTCGTAATCTGATCGATCTACAAAGTAAGTTTTTACCAATAACATATAGGGAAGTTGAAAAACAATTGTAAGCCTAGCTTCTGAGATTTACGAACTAGTTGGAACTTACAACTTACGTAAACAAGTTGTAAATTCTTAGGGGGTGTTTGGATTAGCTTATTTTCCCGGCTTATGAGCTTATTTGATTTTGGAAAAGCTCATAAGCTCACTTTTTTGGGCTTACAAGGTTCCTAAGTTGAGCTTATGGCTTATTAATAAGCCATAAGTTGAAGATAATAAGCTCATAAGCCAAAAAAAAAAAAAAAAAAAAAAAAAAAAAAAAAACGAGCTAATTAGGAGATTAGAACGAAGGTAGGTTTTCAGAATTTTTGTGTGGGCTTCTATTCACACGAGGATGGGTAGTTTTTATAAGGGATGAAAATCACGGGTGATAATTCTTTCCATCCTACCGACATGTCATATAATGTTCATGAATAAATTAGGAAGAAGTTGTTTTAAAAAGGTTCTAGAATTTTTTTTTTTTTTTTTTTTTTTTTTTTTTTTTTTTTTTTTTAAGATTTTTTTAGAAAGAAAAAGGTTTTTTTGTTTAGAGAAGAATTGATAATTTTCACTCGTTTAGATTTTATATTTTCTTTTATAAAATACTAGGCGAGTACCCGCGCCTGACGGCAGCGGTTGTTAGCGGCAAACAATTAACGATATGTGATATTGTGAAAAATGTTTAGTATAACATTCAAAATAGAACGTGAAAAGATCAAAATGTAATTACAAACGGTTGTAACATGCGATTATTCAACTTTAACAAAAATTCTTAAAATGTATCAAACGACATATAAAAATATTTAGTGAAACTGAAAAAGAAAACATTACATCAAATATGAAATTCTAATTAACAACACACGTTACTCGTCGCGTAAAACGTCTGATACACGACATTTGAGGTATAGATTCCTGCTTGACGGAACTCTTTGATTGGTTTAACCAATACCTTTGTTGTACTACGGGATATTCCTTTAGACAATGCCACATAAAGTTAGCCATGCGAGAAAACAGAATCGGGTAAATAGACACCTACATTTGAAATTTTTTAGCCATGAGCTTTATTAATAGTCATCGCAAAGCTAAGGCGCATGGAGAATCGTGTTCTCTTTAGTTTGAAAGGAAACATTTCTTCTTCAGATGGATCAAGAGGAATTCTTGGCAAAAGCACTCTACCTCCAGCGTGTTGTCCGACAACAACGGAAAATTTCTAGCGGTAGACAACTAACGATATGCGATATTGTGGTAGGTGTTTCGTGCAACGTTCAAAACAGAACGTAAAAAGATAAAAATGTAATTGCAATGGCCACCTGATTTCCTTGTGGAACTTGGGGAGGGGTTTTACCCGGGTTTGAGTCTTGCAAGAGATAAAGAAAATCCAAATTTTCCTCTTAGTGGGAAACCGTGAGTTCTATGAGTTTCCCTTCGCGGATCTATCCTAGTGGTTCGGGTCCCGGGGTTATGTGATTGCAAAAAGAACATATAACAACCGCTCATTTGTTAAACAACTACAAAAAATTAAAATGTTTATTGCTCACCACCACCGCCTTAAAAAGCTCCGTGCCAAAGATACCCTTAACTATACAAAGAACTTGTAGTGAAAGTTTCATAATTAAGTTTTCTCATAAAAGGGGTTGATCGTGTTTTAAATGTACTTAACCATATCCAATCATACCAAAATTACATATTTAGGAAACTTCCATTAAAACAATCATCAATGCTAGGCACTTTATTTTGCATACTCAAAATTCCTTGCATACTAAGGGATAAATCCCCATTTTCCATCTAATTTGATCTAATGGTAGTGATTAACCTAATATTTAATATGTATAAACCTAAGTCCATGTTTTTTTCTTGTCTTTTTATCTTTCTTATCTATTTTCTCATTATTTGTCCTTTTTTTAATCACTTTTTTAATTTCACGTTTTTTTATTTTTTTTGTTTTCGTCAGTTTTTTTACGTTTTTGTCCGTTTTTTCCGTTTTTCATACGTTTTCTTCTGTTTTCTTACGTTTTCGTCTGTTTTCTTACATTTTTGTCCGTTTTCACCCGTTTACATACGTTTTCATCCGTTTTCTAACGTTTTCGTCCGTTTTCTTACGTTTTCGTCTGTTTTCTTACATTTTCGTCCGTTTTCATACGTTTTTGTCTTTTTCTTACGTTTTCGTTCGTTTTCTTACGTTTTCGTCAGTTTTCTTACGGTTTCTTCTGTTTTCTTACGTTTTTGTCCGTTTTCTTACGTTTTCGTCCGTTTTCTTACGTTTTCGTCAGTTTTCATACGTTTTTATCCGTTTTCATACGTTTTCGTCCGTTTTCTTACGTTTTCGTCTGTTTTCTTACATTTTCGTTCGTTTTCTTACGTTTTCGTCCGTTTTCTTACGTTTTTGTCCATTTTCATACCTTTTCGCCTGTTTCTTACGTTTTCGTCTGTTTTCTTACTTTTTTGTCCGTTTTCTTAAGTTTTCATAGGTTTATATACGCTTTCGTCCGTTTTTTTACGTTTTTGTCCATTTTCATCCGTTTTTATACGTTTTTGTTCGTTTTCAGATGCCTTTTCCGTTTTCATACAATTTTATATGCTTTTCATTCGTTTTTATACGTTTTTGTCCGTTCTCATACGTTTTTGTCCTTTTTTTTGCAGTTTTTATACGTTTTCGTCTATTTTCATACGTTTTCATGTTTATTATTAAACTTTATTACATTACATGTCTAATATCAATTGTGATATTTTATTCAAAAAAAAGTTAATGTCTAATATCACTTGTGATATTTCATAAACAAACAAGTATGTGTTTTTAACCTTTAATATCATCTGAGATATTTCATTACTTTGTATATATTTTTATATATTATCACCTATATGTTTTCTAATATTTTTATAATTTTGAGTTACAAGATAGTTTTTGTGCCTTTCATCGCAATTGACAAGCGCATATTTTTTTTAATGCGCTTAGTAGAAATAAAAGGGTTAAAGTCTCTTTAGGTGAATTCTTATTTTGTTAAAAAAAAATGCTAATTTAATGCAACACTTGTTTGATTTTGAGAATATGTCAAGTCTCTATTTTCATACTTTTCTTCATTTTTATTCATTTTGATATTTTTAACTGACACTTATTATCTCTTGTGATATAACACTGTAAGAAAGATGAAGAGTATTACACTCTTCATCATATGTGTTATCAGTTGTGATACTCAACTAAAAATGAGAAATATTAAATTCATACCAAATGTGATAAGAATTTAGTATTTTACCAAGTATATATGAAAGAAATGATAATAAACATCACTTATTATATTACTATGATGATTCTGTTCATTTTTCTTATTTGTTTTTTGAAAATATTTTGGAAGATTTTTGTGTTTTATGATAATATGAAATATTAGAAAAGGTGTTTAACTGAAAACAAGAGATGTTATGAAACTTTTGTTAGACTTGTGGTGGATTTTTTTATTTAATGGATACATTGTGCATGTTTCGATAGGTTTTATAGCGTGATATGAAAATATTTATGGTTGAATCAGCAAACTAAAGAAGCTATGGTTGAAGAAAGCACACATCTTTATAAACAAACTGAGTAAGCTCAAACACTTGTGATATCACACATGATATCACAAGTGATATCACCTCACTTGTGATATCACATGATACCACAGGTGATATCACATGATACCACAGGTGATATCAATGGTGATATCACAAGTGATATAAACTATGATATCACAAGTGATATAAACTATGATATCACACATGCTATCACCGGTAATATCACACATGATATCACAGGTGATATCACCGGTGTTATCACACACGATATCACGTATGATATCACGAGTGAGGTGATATCACCTGTAATATCATAGGTGTTTGATCTTTCTCAGTTTGTTTATAAAGATGTGTGCTATCTTCAGCCATAACTTATTTAATTTGCTGATTCAACCGTAGATATTTTCAAATCACATTATAAAACCTATCAAAACATGCACAATGTACCCATTAAATAGAAAAATCCACCACAAGTCTAACAAAAGTATCATAACATCTCTTGTTTTCAGTTGAACAACTTTTCTAATATTTCATAATATCATAAAACACAAAAATCTTCCTAAATATTTTCAAAAACACAACCATCACATTCTTAGAGTATCACAACTGATAACACATACATGATGAAGAATGTAATACTTTTCATCTTCATTACAGTGTTATATCACAAGAGATAAATAAGTGTCACTTACAAATATCAAAATGAAAACGTCTGAAAACGGAAAAAAAACGTATAAAATCAAATGAAGAACGTATAAAAACGGACAAAAACGTCTGAAAACGGACAAAAATGTATAAAACGGACAAAAATGTATAAAAACGGACGAAAACGTAAAAAAAGGGTGACAACGTATGAAAACGTCTGAAAACGTATAAAAACGGACAAAAATACATGAAAACATAAAAATACAGACGAAAACGTCTAAAAACAGACGAAAATACATGAAAACCTAAAAAACAGACAAAGACGTATGAAAATGGTTGAAAATGGCCGAAAACGTAAGAAAACGGACGAAAACGTATGAAAGCGTAAAAACATGTATGAAAAATAGAATAAAATGAAAGAAAACGGATGAAAACGGACGAAAACGTATGAAAACGAACGAAAACGTATGAAAACAAACGAAAACGTAAGAAAACAGACGAAAACGTATGAAAACGGACGAAAACGTATAAAAACAGACGAAAACGTCTCCAAACAGAAGAAAATGTCTCAAAACAGAAGAAAATGTCTCAAAATGAACGAAAACGTATGAAAACGGACAAAAACGTCTGAAAACAGACGAAAACGTATATAAACGTACAAAAACGAATGAAAACGTACGAAATCGGACGAAAACGGATGTAAACGTACGAAAACGTCTGAAATCAGACGAAAACGTCAAATAACGGACGAAAACATATGAACACGGACGAAAACGTATAAAAACGAACGAAAACGCATGAATATAGATGAAAACGTATGAAAGCAAAAAAAAACTTAGAATAAAAAAAAGGTGAATTAAAAATAAATAAATAAATATATAAATAAATAAATAAATAAATAATAAACGTGATAGCATTTTTTTAGTAGTGTTTTTAATAGAAAACTGGGTTGACCCGACGGTCGAACTGGTAACCCGATGATCCGGTGACTTGACCGGGTCTATTAAAAAACCCGGTTTTAAAACATTGATTTCAAATAATATGTTTAGGGGAGAATACATCAAAGAAAGTTAAATATTTACAATTTTGCATATTTTTATAATAATACAAGTTTTTTATCGTAACGTTTCATAGAGTTTACGATTTTTGGATTAATATAAGAATATGCAAGTTTTAATAAGTACATATCTAAATGCCCTTATTTTTAATCATTTTATAGAATTACCGATATATGAAATAGTGACCAAAATTTCGTCACTAATATTTAATGACGAAATTTCTCGTCACTATTCATGTAATTTAGTGACTAAATGGTGACCATTTATAAGTTTCGTCACTAACTTTCTACCGATGACCAAAAATAATGACAAAAAATTATATCGTCACTATTTACATCTAAATAGTGACCAAAAATATTTCTCGTCATTAAATTCTCGTCACTAAAGCTACTTTTTCTTGTAGTGTTCATTCACCTTTGACCCAATTTGGTGACAAGTAAAGCTGCAACTTCATAATATTCTAGTAGATCTGGTTATATACACACTGCTCTTTACATAAAGGATTACGTGTTATTATTCCAAGTTTTTGAGAGTTGAAAGCAGTGTTTTGATGGTTAAAGCTCGTGAATCCATGATATAAGAGTATGGGGAAATTAACATGCCAAATGCATCGATATTTCATGCCAAACTCGTGCCAACCATACCGGCACTTTGCGTTATGATATGGCGCTGAGATGACTTATCAATAACGTGTTATTGGTAACTATGATACTTTGTGCTCTAAGAGCAGCAGGTATGCTACTCCATTAACACGCCAAACAACAAAAAAAATTCCAATAACATGCCAAACGTGATACCAGAAAAATGTCATTCGTGAGCCAAATGCTCTCTTTTGTGTTTTGTGCCACTACAATGGCTCATGCCAAATGCAGCTTTTGCCATTTTTTTTCTCTTTTTTTCTTGTATTGTGAGTGAGTGATATATTTGGTGGGGTATTTTGTGAGACCCAATAACATGTTAATGGTGTGTTATGAGGGAGGGTGTTTTAGTTATTGATGTGTTATTGCGAAGTGTATGATGTGGTGCTGAAATGGCATACCAATAACTTGTTATTCGTTATTGCGATACCTTGTGCTCTAAGAGCTCACGGTATCAAGCTTGTTAACATGCCAAAGGAAAAAGAAAAAAAATACCAATGGCATGCCAAATGCATACCATCACTTGTGCCATTCATGAGCCAAAAGTACCATTTTGTGTTTTGAGTAATTGCATTGGCTCACGCCAAATACAATTTTATGTCTTTTTTTTTCCTTTTTTTTTGTTTTTTTTTTTGTTTTTTTTTTTTCTTTTTTTTGTTTTTGTTTATATTGTGAGTGAGTAATACATTTGGTGGGTATTTTGTGGGACCTACAAGTGATGTTAGTGGTGTGTTATGAGAGAGGGTTTTTAGTTATTGGTGTGTTATTGAGAGGTATATGATGTGACGCTGATGAGGCATACCAATAACGTGTTATTCGTCATTGCGATACCTTGTCCTCTAAGATTAATAAATACAAGTAAGAGTAAAATACTTCAACTTTGATCAAAACATCATGCTAGAGTCTAAATAACATTTTTTTTTAATAATAAGAGGTCTTTATTTCATGTTTTATGATTATCAGAGGTCCATTTGACTGTTATTTTCCAGTCAACTCCCATTATACTTTTTCCATGCACCTCAAATTAACACAACCCAAATCAAACATGCCAAACCCACCTAATCAATCTTCTTCATCTTCTTCTTCGTTTTCAAAACACACATTGATACAAGACACACTCTTAATACCACTCATCAAACTATTCATCTTCTTCCACCACCTATCTTCAAAAGGGTATTTCTGCTTTAAAAGGTTTTCTTCAACAACAAATATGTGACACACGGGAATTTTTCACTGAGTATTTTAATAATAAATATGAGTTTATTATTTCCTGATTGTTTATCTTAAACTTACGTGAGTTTAAACGGTCGTTTTTGGAAAGTTATCCCTCACACTACAGAACGCAGTTACACACATAATTGATATTTAATATTGAAATAAGTGAAATGATCACTTTTCAACATTTCTTGATTTACGAACAAAAACGAGAGGTTATCTCGTTGTTTCAGAAAAAACGGCATCACACGCATATTGACACTGAATTAGTAATGGCACGAAATTTATTTCCTATTTTCAAAGTAATAGTAAATCCGTATTATTACGCTCGCAGAAACGTTTCCAAAAATATTACGCGGAGAATCGACACCACACGGGGTACAAATTCTAGAGTGTTTACAAATAAAACAAAAATTAAATAAACCTAATTCTAACCCGATCCTTCACGACCCATCATTTTCATCTCTGTCTCCCTCCTCTCTCTCTCTTGTCGACTCTCCCACACATGAAAACTTTGAAACTTGAAAACTTTATGAATTAGCTAGTGATACTATCAGCTCAGTCTTAGTAATCCCGTATTCCATTTTGATTCTCGGATATGAAGTGGATAATAAAATTAATTAAAACATGTTGTGATCTTATTCATGTGGTAAGACAGACCTAAAGGGTGTTCGTTTGACTGAGTTGAGACAATTCGGGTGAGTCGACTCAGTGTGTCGGGTCGGGTTCATTTGAACTCATACTCTTATTGAATTTTCTATTTCGTTGTAGTTTATTTTACTTGCTACGGTTGTAGACTTGAAACCAAAAGTCAATGTGGCTCGTTGAAATGTGGTTAAGTTTGAGTTGGACATATGTTTAAGATCGCGGCATATTTTCTATTCTTGTGTTAGTGAGCTTGTTGAGCTGTTATAGTAAGCTAGTAGCTTATCCTCGTGTTTAACTTCTTGTTTAAGTTGTCGTTTGGCTAAATTTTCTCGGCTCGGTTTAGCAAACACACCCGAATGGTGTGTTTGTTCGCTTTTCTGTTTAAGATTCAACAGGAGTAACCCGAGAAGGTATGCTCAGTGTGGCCTTGTGTTGGTTTTGGTCACCATATGATTCTCAATATCATAATTACTTGTTGATTTTCCTTCCTTTTCTATCGTTCATAGTAGAAAACAACACCAGGATGGCGCGTTTGGTTTAGTTTGTATACGGGTAAATTAAATTAGTCGCATTTTGGGCTCAAGCCCATGTCGCCTATGGGGATTGTTGGAGAGTCATATGGGTTACGAAGCCCATCCATGTCCAAAGAGGGTGCATCTGGTTTATGTAAGCATCGGGCCCTAACCCAACTTCAGATAAAAAGTGTGTGTGTAACGTTAGGCTGAAGCCCAGTTGTAAAAGGGTCCATTTGGTTTGTACATCCCACACGGGGCGTTGGAGGTCATGTTATCTCGAGTCTTCCCGACTAAATTATGTTTCATTCGACCCGTCCATGCTATGTCATTCATACGACTCGCCATTTACACACGACTTTTCCCATTCCATTCGCAACACGCACATCTCATAAACAACATGACATACAAAATTCCGTCAACATTAATAGTTAAACACGAGATAATAATTGAACACGAAATCTATCAAAACAAGTAACTTTTATATTTGCAACCTAATTTAAAAAAATATATCACACCTCATAACTATATGAAATCATAAACTTGGAAAACATATATTTTGAATTGTTAGACAAGAATGATACACTTATTATACAAACTTTTAACGTTAGTCAAACCAATTAAATAGAAAGTTTCACTCGAGTTATACTATTCTTCTATAACTATGTAAACTATTTTTACAATTTACAAATAAGGTATACTCCACGAAAAATTATATTTCTTATATTTCTCAAATATACACATGTATGTATATACAAACCAAGTCTTCTATTAGTAACTTCTCAAAATATTTTGGATATTTTTGAAAACCACATCGTATCTTAATACAAGAAACACATAAATTAAGTTACAACTTAATTTCTTTTAACCATATTTATACTAGAACTATATATATACACCTAATATATATGCACATCCTTTTTCGTTCACACCGACAAAGTCCCATCATATGTACTATTTTCCGTACACTATCTTTTGGTCATTATTAAACCGAATTGCCTTCATCTTTGATATTGCTTTCCAAGTCATATTTTCATAAGCCGATATACCCACAAACATTGAAAAAGCTATTTTTAAACTTAAACGATGCCACACAAACAACAACAACACAAACAATGAAAAATATATAAAGTTTGGTTAAACTTTATCAAACATGGGATAAAAACTAAAATTTACCGTACTAATTTAGGTTGCGTGTCGAAGCCGTGCACTATCACCATTTGATTTGTTCACTTCAGACTGGTGTTTGCTGAGGTGAGTTTATAGGCCCATTTTATCTTTTAAACTATTTTATAAACTTTGGGATGAGAAATATGCAAAAAACTTTTATGGACCAACTGAAAACTTATGTTTATTTAAACTGTTACATAGAGTAGCCTAATTAATTAAATTTCCTTTTTTGCTGAACTCATGAACCGTTAATCCTTGCTGGGAAGTGTGAATGCTATAAATAGATCTATTGGGGGTGACTCCCCCGTTTGGGTTGACCGAATAGGCAACTGGACGTATATCATGTCGAGATTCAAGTGTTTTGGGATTTCAATACTTGCAAGACCTTTATTTTACATGTTTCAAGAGCATGCGCACTATGGTTAAGCTTCAGTTGCATGAACTTAATGCTAGTGTAACATGTTTCACAATTGTTTTGAAATGATTATGATATTGGTCTATCTTTGATTAAATATCTAAACCTATGAACTCGCCAACTTTTTGCTGACTTTTAGCATGTTTTTCTCAGGTGTTTAATCTGCAGGCAAGGTAATGGCAAGGCAAGGGTCATAGACTATCCAATGAGGCATTTTACATAAAATATGACTTATTTTATGGGATAACTAAAACATATGGGCCATATTTTCTGCACTTGACATTAAATGTAAATCTCTTTAATAATTAATGAAATTTAAACGGAGTATGTATTCCGTTCTTTATTATCTTATGTTGTGTATACCAATTGAGTAGCACCTCATGTGCTTCCATTATACAAAATTTGAGGGTGTTACAAAATATGAACACACTTAATATGAAACACGTACATATTAGAGAATTTCCCTGATGATCATAACAAATTGTCAATCTCCAGATGTATCTTTTGCTTCTCATCACAAAATACAAATGAATGAATACAAGAAACACAAGGTCAAAGAATGTTTTATCTTCTTCCTAAACCTAATTCATGTGACATCTATATTACCCTTTCAATCGAAAAGCAAACAATGCAAGAATTTACAAGCAAATTTAAATTCATAATGCCATTGCCTTTTACTTCTACGAAAAACGCCAAGCACCATTGTTGGAATCACTCCTAAACTAGATTACAAGTGTTAGTGATTATCATGTAATAGTTAGCTTAATTAGGCCTTTATGTTTGTTATTAAGCTAAGGCTTGTGTAGAAGGCCCATGAGCCTTGGCCCAAGCCCATAAGAAGGGAAGGATGCTAGTAGTGTTGCCCTAGCTCCTTGCCCTATAAATAATCCTTGTAAACCCTCACTTGAGGGTTGGTTGTTCATTTTCTCTCAATATTTACACATAACTCTTCTTCATATCATACGCGTATTGTGTGATCTTGTTCAACCGATCTATCTCTTATCTCTACTTCTTATATTGATGCTTGTGTTACATAATGGGAACCTAACAGTGGTATCAGAGCCAAATAGTTGGGTGAAAAGGTTTTTTTTTAAGTTTTAGTGTTACGCGTAAGTTACGGTTTGCAAACTTTGTCACGCTTAAAAACTCATTTTTTTACACTTTCCAATCCAAGATTCTTGTACTTTCAAGGTTTTTAGGTGTTAAAATTTCAATTTTTGGCAAAAAGTTTCAAACTTTACGTGTATTTCATTGGTTCTAAGCTTGATTTCAAACGTGAGTTCATTTCTACGCGTAACGTGTGTATAAGTTTTGGATCATCAAGTTTCACACTTTTGTATTATTTTGGTGATATTGAAGTTGTTTCATCACAAAAATCTGGTTTAGAATCACTTTGGAGAAAAAATCCGTTTTGGTTAAGTTTTACGCGTAACAAAACCCTAGAGTTACGCGTAAGAAATCCGTGGCTTGATCTTCAGTTTTTCTTGGTTTACTAAGTGTTTTCTTGCTTGGATAAGCCTGAAAACACTTCGACTTTGGATATCGTTTACATTGTGATAGTGTAAAGGATTTTTAGGCAAAACCCTAATTTTACGCATAAGCTCAAACTTATGCGTAGAACTCTTTACGCCTAAGATTTTTCTTACGCCTAAGCCTTTTCTTACGCATAAGCTAATCCTACGCATAAGTTTTCTACGTCTAACTTTCAGTTTACGCCTAATCTTAGTGTTTCTCAATTCTTACGCGTAAGCTAATCCTACGCGTAACCATTGCTTTTACGCGTAAGTTTGGTGTTTTTTACGTCTAAGCATTACTTTGCCTAAACTTGGTTTCTACGCCTAAGGACACTTCATCAACAATGTTTCATTCGACTACAAAGATCCATTTTACAACACAAGTTTTCAACATGTCTCAACCACCATACTCTAACTACTTTCCTTATACGTATACTCAACAACAACAACAACAACTTAGTCTACAACATCAACAATTCAATCAACAACAACAAATTTATCAACAAAAACTTAATCAACAACATTATCCACAACAAGGAGCAATTCAACCACAAATGGTTCAACTACCACCTAGTCTTCAAGTACAACCTTACACAAACGTTTACAATCAACATCCATCCAGGAATACTATGAAAGAACCATCTTGGTTTGAAAAGATGTGTGAAGCTTTAAGTAGCCAGCAATCCATTCATGAGGCAGGATCACTTGATAGACCTCCAATGCTCACTCCCGGAAACTATTATCAATGGGTAATTAGGTTCTTTAGGTTTTGTGATCTAAAGAAGCCACATGGAAAGTTCTTAAAGAAGGTTATATTGGAAGGTCCATTTCAGATGCCTATTGTCGTTACACCCGGAGATCCTAATGCTATTCCACCAAGAGATGATCTCACAAACATTGCAACTGTTACTGACCTTTCTGGTGATGAACTTCTACATTTCGAAGCTGATGAGCTAACAATGCAATATATCCTTTTAGGATTACCCAATCCAATCCTTCGAAGTGTTGATGCTCAAAAGACGGCAAAAGCAATGTGGGAACATATTCATCTTCTCATGGAAGGCACTGAACTCAATCAAGCAGACATGGAATCCAAAATCTACTTGTCTTATGAACACTTCATGATTGAACCAGGAGAGACATTAGAGTCATATCATCATCGATTCTCAGACATCATCAATGACTTGGACAAACATAACATCATTATGCCAAGAATTTCAGTCAACACTAAGTTCCTAAGTAGTCTTGGTCTTGATTGGGAGAAGTATGTCATTTTCATCCGTCAAGCTAAGAATCTTCATCATGCTACATACGGATTGTTGTACGACTATTTGAAGCCTCACAAAAAAGAAGTTGACAAAGAAAGGGCTATCCGTGGACTCCCGGCTCCACCGTCACTTCCGGACAATCAACAACTTGCTTTGTGGGCTCAAACTAGTTATCCTCCTCAACCCGCTCCTCAACCAACTACAACAATTACACCATATGATCCATCACAGCATCAATCTCCACAAACTCAATTGGTTTCATACAACAACAATGATCAAGCACTTTACAGTGAAGCTAATGAGGACTCTGATGCTTTCGATGCATTGCAACAAGTATTTGTTATGATTGCTAAAGCCTTCGGCCGGTATACAAACAAATCCAACAATCGCATTTGTTCTTCATCAAACACAAGGAATCAGGCTGTTGTGAACAATGGACGTGCTGAAGTTCAGAATCGTGGTTATGGTCGTCAGATGGGAGGAGGTCAAGGGTTTAATGCTATAGGAAGGAATAACATGGGTGCTCCACAACAACAGAGAGCTCAAGTGGTTAAACAGGGGAATGCTCAGAATGGGATAAATGGTCTTCGTTGCTACAACTGTAATGAGAAGGGTCACCTGGCTAATGCATGCCCAAAGCCGAGGACTAGAGGCAGTGCTTATCACAAGGAGGCTTTACTTTTGGCTCTTAAGGATGAAGCTGGTGGAACCCTCACAACCAAAGAATAGAGCTTTATGGCAGATGCAGACTCAGATGATGATATGGAGGACTTGCAGGCTAATGCAGCAGTGATGTTGATGGCACAAATGCAAGCTCTCCACATGAGCGACACAGGCCCTGTGTATGACACTGATGGCTTGTCTCAGGTACCCGAACAAACCATATTCATCACTAATCTAATATCTCAGCCAACATCTGAATCCGACGAGGCTCAGAATGTTCAACATGAGCCGTCCACATCTCATTCCAACGATTCTCAACTAGACCCCGTAGTTACATTTGATGATCAAGATGACCTTATGGTTACCTTTGATACTCAACTTGACTCCGTGGTTATACTTGAGGATCTGAATAGTGATCATGTTGTGACTCACGTTGAACACGCTGAACCTTTGCCTAATCCAGATGTTGATCTTTTACTTAAAGACCAACAATCCCGAATGGAAGAGTGTTGTGCACTAAATCAGCATTTACACAGAAAAAATGCACTATTAACCAGGGATATTGAATGCTTAAAAAGGCAACTCAATTTTTTCAAAACTCAAGAAAAACGTGAACAAGGTTTTGAAGCCGCTTTTGTTAAATCACACCAAAACGAAAAATATTTAGAACGACAGATACGTGATCTAGCCGCATCGAAGAATGCTTTGTTGTCTCAAATAGAAAAACTGAAACATGAACATAAAAAACAAATTAACTCTCTCTTACTTTGGAAAATCAAAAAGCCAAGGCTGAGTTGTTAAACTTGTCAAAAACAGTTCTCTGCATACAAAAAGCGTTCCACGAAACGAATAGATGACTATCTTGAAGAAATTGTTGGCTTACGAAACAAACTTAAAGAGTTTCGAAATGTTGTTTATAAACATGGTGAGTCAATCACAACTATTCAAAAGTTCACTTTAAAACCAAATCCAAATGGATATGGCCCGAATCTTGCTGATTACAAACCAAAGCTTTCAAACAAAGCATTCAAACCAAATCCTGAAGTTTCCAGTGCAGAATACAAAATTGATGACTCTGTTATGAGTGTTGTTGAATATCATCGTCAAGAGGAATTAGATGCAGAAGACGAGAGTCGATCAAAATAAGAAAATGTTGTTTATAACAAACCATTTAACTATTCAAAAGCCGTCACTTTCGTCACATAAAAGGATTCCTCTAACACACCTAGGATTATCACACCCATGTCTGAGTCTTCTAATGTTGCTCCCCAACCAAATCATGCACAAATTTATGGTCCTTTACCTTCACTCAGTGAAGTAAATTCAAAACCCGAAAATCGTCAAATTCTTAGATATTTTGACATTTTCACTTCTGACATCAAACTTTTAGAACGTGAGATTGAATTTCATTCTGAAATAAAAGTTGAACATTTTCAATCGCCTCAGGCGCGAGAACAAAGAGATATTTTTCAGAAAAGAATTTTACCCCATGTCAAAAATTTAAAAAATTTTGCATTGTATTGGGAAAGGGAATTTCATAAGGAACTTGGATTGATGAAAATCATTTTCGAGAAAACAGAAACATCAATTTCAAATACAAAACGTAAAAAGAAAATGTTACGAAAAGATGTTGATCGACTTTTGGAAGATGTTATATGTGCTGATATCCATAATGTTGTGTTATTGCATTCTTTGTCATATGCATTTGATTATATCTCTGCTGATTCTGTTGAAATTGTTGAGAATACTGATAATGTGCCTCAGATCGAGTCTTTAAAAGTTGAAAATGAAAGACTGTTAAACGAGCTTTCAAATGCAAAACATCGTCTTCAATGGTGTCAAAAAGATTGTCACAATCGTGAACTTTCTTTGCAAAACAAAATCCACCAGTTGCAGTCCAAAACTTTTAATCCAAAAATTGAGCAACTGGATGATCAAAACGCGTCTTTGAAATGTCAAATCTCAAAATATGAACAAGATCTTGCAAAAGTTAAAAAGGAATATGGTGTCATATTTGATTTACTCAAACAGACTCGTGATGAAGCATCAAACGAACTTGATCATTATCTTGCACACACTAAAGAAGTCATGAATTTTTCTGGAAATATTCGTTCTAAAATTCAAGATTTGTTGCACACTATCATTGAGTTAAAAGAGAAGTTAATTAGGAAAGTATGAACAAGTTAACCTTAGTAACATTCAGAAACTTGCACCTGTAACACTTATAAAAAGTGACACTAGAATGCCTAATGACAAACCACGAGATACTAATGTGCTTCCCTCTATTGAAACAGGAATAGTTGCCTCTTTTCCCAACGTCCGCACTTCACAGCCTAGGAGCAATACAAGGAAGAATAGGAAGTTGCGACCTAACAAAAGATCAATACAGAATGCTGAAGTAGAAGAACACCTTAGGACTTTGAAGAAGACTCAAGTTGCACCCACTTTAGATATTGCGTCTGACAAAAGTAATGGAAAAAGTGTTGTAACGCATGATGAACCTTTAAGTAATTTAAATGTTATGTTTGAAGCTTATTGTGTTGGTTGTCATAAAAGCATGTTCTCTGGTTGTCATGACAAGTGTGTTGTTAAGGCTATCTTGAATCGTAAGCGGAATAATAGAAAACGGAATACCTCTAGGCCCACTAATGCTTCTAATTATGTGCTAGGTAAACCACCCTCTAGTGTTCCGGCTACGCACATTGATGTACCCATAGCTCCACCTTCATCCTCTAGGAAGAACTTCTCACCTAGTGCATTCACTAAGACCAAAGCAAAGACTAGTTGGAGATGGCAGAAATGGTTGCGTAATACACTTGAATTTAAATGGAAACCTAAAATCATTGATATGTGTGTTGCTACTATAACTGCCACGGAACTCTCTAACTCTTCGGGTTCCACATCTACTTCTATTCCATCTATGTCGTCTGTGTGTAATGCAGGTGATACAGATCATCCTTTGGATTGTTGATAGCGGATGTTCCCGACACATGACAGGCAATTCAAACTGTTATCAAACTTTGTTGCAAAGTTCATTGGCACTGTTAGATTCGGGAATGATCACTTCGCAGCTATCATGGG
Organism: Chrysanthemum seticuspe; assembly: GCA_019973895.1. Taxonomy (NCBI): domain Eukaryota; kingdom Viridiplantae; phylum Streptophyta; class Magnoliopsida; order Asterales; family Asteraceae; genus Chrysanthemum; species Chrysanthemum seticuspe. The sequence goes on along the minus strand of BPTQ01000005.1, from coordinate 342,510,196 downwards.
CTACGGAGATTACATCAATGGAAACATCGAAATTAGCAGGGTTTATTATGTGGAAGGCCTCGGTCACAATCTCTTCTCTGTAGGTCAGTTCTGTGATGGAGACTTGGAAGTTGCTTTTCGGGAGAAAACTTGTTTCATTCGTGATATACAAGGAAACGATCTTATGTCTGGCACCCGTAACTCAAGTTTATACACAATCTCAATGCAAGACATGATTGCTTCATCTCCCATCTGTCTACTTTCAAAAGCAACATCTACAAAATCTTGGCTATGGCACCGACGTCTCTCACATTTAAACTTTCAAACCATAACCAACCTTGCTCGATACAAACTTGTTGAAGGTCTCCCGAGATTCCGGTATTCTAAAGATCACCTTTGCTCAGCTTGTGAACAAGGAAAAAGCACTCGTGCTCATTTTCCTTCAAAGGTGGAACACAGCTCTCAGCATGTGCTTCATCTTCTTCACATGGATTTGTGTGGCCCGATGCGCGTGCAGACGATTAATGGCAAACGCTACATCCTGGTAATTGTAGATGACTACTCAAGATGGACTTGGGTTTATTTTCTTCGAAGTAAAGATCAAGCTCCACAGATGATCATCACCTTTCTCACGAAAATTCAAGTTCAGCTCCGGAACACAGTCCGACAAATCAGAACAGACAAAGGAACTAAATTTGTAAATCAAACTCTTCATACAATTTATGAGAAAGTGGGAATTGAGGATCAGACATCTATTGCAAAAACACCTGAACAAAATGACGTTGTTGAAAGACGAAACCGTACGTTAGTGGAAGCTGCAAGAACAATGTTAATTACTGCTAAACTTCCAGATTACTTGTGGGCTGAAGCCGTATCAACCGCATGCTACACTCAGAATCGCTAATGATTACCAAGCGCCACAACAAAACACCTTTTGAGCTTATCCACAACCGTAAACCGAATCTCAAACACTTTCATGTATTTGGATCTCTTTGTTATCCGAATAATGATCGTGATGATTTGGTAAGCTCAAAGCCAAAGCCGACATGGGAGTCTTTATTGGATACTGTGAGAATTCTAAAGGTTACTGGATCTGGAAATGTAGGATATTAGTTTTCACTTACACATCAAACCATAACACCAAGATGGCGTATAAATGGAATTCTAGAGAGAGAAAGTTAGAGGTTTAGGGAACTTAGTGAGAGAAAGTGAAAGATATTATTATGAGCTCCAACTCTCTACCTTGGAAGGTAGAGAGTATTTATAGTCTTACATAAAACGCCACACAATGGGCTGTGGATCAGGCATACAGTGGGTAAAGACCCGTCCGTCCTCCACGGTGTTTGATAAGGTTTTAAAAGGTACCTTTTTGAGGGGTCATTTAAGCCCTTATTCGATCACTTTTGTATCCGTTATTGCTTAATATCGTTCCTTTTCACTTTTTAGGTCTCTTGAAGGCAAAATGCTGGAATGATGCTTATTTGGACGAAAAGGCGCGAATATACGAAGAAAATGGCCAAAGTCAGAATCGAGACACTCAAAGCTGCTGAAACATAAGGCGACGGCGTCACTGCATATCTGCGACGCCGTCGGGAAGGAATTTTGCGACGGCTCAGAGGCAAAATTGCATGTTTTCAAGGGACGACGTCAGGTTCTAAAGGAGTAGGCCGTCGCTACTCAGACGGCCTAGATGCAACCAAGAAGGCGTCAGAGCTGAAGGGGACGGCGTCACAGTCATAAGGTGACGCCGTCGAAAGGTTTACGTGGCCAAGACGAAACCCTAATGACGGCGACACGACGGCGTCACGAAACATAAGGTGACGCCGTCGCAGATGTAATCTTATATATAGAATCCGAATTTTTCAGTTTTTGTGTGTAGTCTTTTGGAGTAAAAACCTAAAACCGAACCAAGGCTTTCTTGTGCAGTATTTTAGGGTTCTAAACCCTATTATACATCAAGATAAGTATTTACTTCATTAATTTAATTATGTCTTTGATTATTTGTGTGTATGCTTGCATGTTCTCCATGTCCGGCTAATTTATTTGTGTGTTTGCTTAGGGAATATGAAACTTAATTATTGAATATTGATTGGTTGATACTTATCTTAGTTGACTAATGATCTAGAGTGCGCTAGATTTTTCGTTGTGTACTTAATACTTGAAATTTCTTTGTGAACTTTAGAATATAATTATCTAGGTAATTGTAGGATAAAGTATTCAAGGACAACCGTAGAGTAGGCGTCTATAAATCACTAGAGGATTTGTAAACAAGACCCTTTGGTAATTTCAAAGAGTTAGGGAAATAAGCACGCCCTATAGCCTTAGAATCACAACGCAACTAGGAATAAGGACGTGACAAATCAACCATCAATAGGAGATAATTAAGGAGTAGTAAAACCTAAGTAAACACATCTTTAAACTATCATACGAGTACACATAAATTAGACATAGACTATCACAACCTTAGCTTAGATAATTAGATAATAGTAGAGTAATCGGTAGCAATACCAACCCCCAAATCCAATACCCGAGATTCGTACCTTTTCCATTTCTAAAAAAAATATAAAAATACAAAAATAATCTTCCTCAACCTCAACCTTAGCGTAGTAACTTCTCACTAGCATTCCTATTCCCCTAGAGAACGATATCAATACCCGTGGCTTACCCTAATTACTACACTACAACGATTAGGTTCACTGCCTAGGGTGTTATAAAACTTGCTCGAAGAAAAGGAAGTTTCCTTGACCCCGAACGACGCGTGTAGCGTTATCAGTGTTACTTAACTAAATACTACTTAACTTAAAATAACTACGACTACGAGCTTTCTAACGATTACATATACTTGAGGTGACCGACTCTTTAATACCTGGAATTTCTAATTCCTAACAATCTTCCCCTAAGGGAGGTCACCTCAAACATATACTAAAATTACATTGAATACAAACAGATATGTCATTAACAATTGTTCTTGCATTCTTGATGTAGTACTTTGCTCCGAAGCTCGTAGTCATTGATTCTTCTCATTGCATGTTTGGTTACTCTAGGTGGAGGTCTTTTACTGATCCACGTGATAATAAATTTGAGCCAGCTTTTGAGATCATCAGCTACTAAAAATCTCTGAGACATTCATTGTGGTGTTGGTTCTATGTGATGTTGTGACATTCGGACCGACATGCTCACATTCTGGATCATGATATCTTCTCATCAGAGTAGCGGAAGCTTTCGTTGATTCATGATATTGGCAGCAGCGTAGCAGAAGCATGGAGTGAAAATATCAGAGTCATTGATGCACTTATCATGATTTCTTGAGAGATGAATGTATTGTGTGAGCATGCGGCTATGGATTAACCGCTTCATTCTGATCAGCTGCAAACGTCGGGCGTACCTGCATACAACAGTTAACAATAAATCGCACGAAAGTGTCTTTGATCACTTTCGTTGAATTGAGGTACACAGCCCACGGTTCCCCGTTGATCAGTACATGTACTGCCTGTGATCAGGTATAATTCCGAAGAATTTCCTTGACAGGGTTTCGCAGCTGCTCTAGCTGTTCTCAAACCGGAACGTCTCAAAGAAGACAACACGGAGTGAGTGAACCAGCGAATTTAAGTCCACTGATTGATAAAAAGAGATTTGAAAAAAAATCGTGTATTGCTCAATAGAAATTGTTTTTGCAATACAACGAAGGTTTTATTGGAAATCAATTATCAATCATAAAAACACCTTTTGGTTTGAAAAATTAGTACACGGTCGATGTGCTAAAGAAAAGAGTTATACAGCACAAAGACCGGTTTTTCAAAGGTATCTGTCAATCCATAACCTGAACCAGGATTGATTCAAGAGATTGAATCGCCCCATTGTTTCTGTTCAGTTGTCACATGGTTGATCTATATGATAGATCTCACCTGCCACCTACCAGGAGCTTGTTTGATGTTGGCTCCAGAAGGTTTTCCATCTTCATTGTGAATATGTTTACACATCACTCAGATGTTCTGGCAATACCACAAGGATAATGCGTAGGACTCAAGATATAATCTCTCTTTTCACATTGTGTGAAACAGAGAGTCTTCATTGAAAGTGTCCTGATGAGATTTATTGATGATCTCGTGGCTCTAGACTCAATTTTGTGCATATTTGGATCCTGTGCTGGAGACTAGGGAGAGGGTCTCCTTCTTCAATATCAACAATCTCTAAGAGAAAGTCGATAGATAATATCGGTTCCCCGTGAGAATGAAACAAGTCCTTTTAAGAGGAACTTGAGTGGTTTGGAAAGTTGAAGTGCAGTGCGTCACTGGGTCCATGACGTCTTGTCTTCAATACCGATGTTACCATCAGTAGCATATGAATTGAACCCGGTTTCTGCCCTAAGGTTGAATAAATGGAGGGCTATTTGTTTTCACCCTTTTCTCATTCAATTCTTTTTAATTCTTCAACCCCTTCAGTGCTTACCAAGACTTCATAGCTAGAACCTTGTTGGGTTTGTTCCAATACTAGCTCAGTCTCAGTCCGCACTCTTCCCATATCTCATTTTTCTCCTTTTATCATCATACCTAAGAACTCTACACTAACTAGTGGATAGTCCCGGGTAGATCCCTCCGGTTCTGGCGGATCATGGGAACACATACCTAACCTTATCATCCTTATATCACCGTACATAAAGTAAAGTTGGTCGGTCTATTTGGTATTGTTCATCTGCCATTGGAACCAATTGAAAACCATTTGAAAATCAATTCAGATACTTGTGATATATTATCAAAAATTTTGTACCTGAATTGTTTTTGATATATTTAGAATAAGTGCTCCCCCTCAACATGTGCATGAATTGTTTGAAATCGTTTTGCACACGGAGGCAAGAGGAAGAAATTACTTCTTTGATTACCATTTTCTAAAAGATATCATCATCACTTCCTTGATCAAATCAAGTAGATAAAGCATTTCCGGGAAGGATGAGGTTTCCATAAGTTTGCTCCCCCTCAATATGTGCCTCGAGGTTTGAAAAGAGTTTTGCACATACTAGAGGGAACCTGCACATTGAGATAAATGATCACGTTTCAAATCATAGGTTTAAGATAGATGCTCCCCCTCAACATGTGCATGGAAAATTTGAAATCGTTTGTCACATGTGGGAAGGATAGCATGTACATCCTTATAAACCATTTACCGAATTATCAGTTTAAATCCAATTTAAATCACACATTCTCCCCCGATCACAATTATCAAAACATTTGAAATTTGTGATCTCTTATAGATTTATATTGATTTTGAAAGATTTTAAGGGGAATTGTGACTTGATTATGAAAGCGTTTTAACTGATAAGGATCGGATTTTTAGACTTTAAAACTCCATTGATAAAACATGCATGTACATCTTTTGAAAACAATTTAATGCCAAATAACTTTTTAATTTAATTGAAATCATTCTCCCCCTCAATCAATGACATAGGTTGTTGATTGAGAGATAGAGATTTTGACAAATAAGTCCTGATGATTATCAAAAATAGAGACCGAGTTATTTTTTTCAAAGCAGTTAGTTTTCAGCAGATAAATGTTTATAGAATCAGAGCATGGAATTTGAAAACATGGTAAAGCATGGCTCTATTCTTTCTTTGAAAAGCGGGTTACTGCCTGAAATGACAACAAACCATTTTTTTTCTCTTTCTTCCAATTCTTTTTTTTTTTTTTTTTTTTTTTTTTTTTTATATATAAAAATTCGAACAACATCTAAAGTCCCGTGTCATTCTTTGAATGACAACATCAAGACCGTAGATATTATCGAATCGAGAGAAACATGACAAAATGACAATATTTTGTTGAAGATTTTTTCGAATTTTTCAAATTTTTATGGATTTTGAAAGTTTTATATTTTTCTATTTTGTTTTTCGAATAAATATTTTCAAGAGATAGATGAAGATAGACTTTTACTCCTCGTCTTTCTCCTGAAGACGTTTGAGTGTTTCTGGTTGAAGGCTTTTCAAGCTAAGACGTGGAAGAATAAACTCAAAACGTTCTCTTGGAAGAGCTTTGGTGAAGATGTCTGCTAACTGATATTCAGACCTCACAAAATAGAGTTCTACCACACCTTTTTCCACTTGTTCCCTGATGAAATGATGTCGAATTTCGATATGCTTTGCTCTTGAGTTTTGAACGTTGTTGCATGAGAGAGCAATAGCACTTTTATTATCACAGTACAGAGGGATTTTGTTGAATTCAAAGCCATAGTCAGATAATTGAGATCTCATCCATAAGATTTGAGCACAACAGGATGACATGGCTATGTATTCAGCCTCTATAGAGGAAATAGAATTACTCATTTACTTCTTTGAAGACCAGCTCACAAGCTTATCACCCAAAAACTGAGCACCTCCAGATGTACTTCGACGAGTATCTTGACACCCTGCATGATCAGCATCTGCATAGGCTGTTAGTGACATGCCGGTGTCCTTCGGGTACCAAAGACCCATATTGATGGTTCCTTGGAGATACCGAAAGACCCGTTTAACTGCTTCAAGGTGCTTTTTAGTAGGCTTAGCATGGTATCTAGCACACATGCAAACAGCGAACAAGATGTCTGGTCTACTAGCTGTGAGGTACATCAGGGATCCAATCATACTACGATATTTTGTTTGGTCAATCATTATCCCTGAGTGGTCCTCATCTAGTTTGGTTCGATCAATCATGGGAGTGTCAACAAGGTCACTTGAATCAAATCCAAATTTCTTTAAGATCTCAGTTGCATATTTAGATTGATTTATGAAAATGCCTCCGGGACTTTGCGAAATTTGTAATCCCAAGAAAAATGACATTTGTCCCATCATTGACATTTGAAATTTTGAACTCATTTCATTTGAAAACGATCACATTCCATTGGGTCTGTCGAGGCAAAAATAATATCATCAACATAAATTTGAACATGAATTAAATGTTTGCCTGACTTCCTGGTGAACAATGTTGGATCAACTGCTCCTTTGCTAAATCCGATTGATAGAAGAAACTTTGACAGTGTATCATACCATGCCCTTGGAGCTTGCTTTAAATCGTAAAGGGCCTTCTTCAAACGATAAACGTGAGTAGGATGCTCTTGATTTACAAATCCTTCAGGTTAGCTGACGTAGACGACTTCTTTAAGGTCTCCGTTCAGAAATGCCGTCTTCACATCCATCTGATAGACTACCATGTTCTTACTAGCAGCATTAGCCAGAAAGATTCTGATTGCCTCGATTCGAGCAACTGGAGCAAAAGATTCTTCAAAGTCAATACCCTCCTCTTGACGGTATCCTTTAGCAACTAATCGAGCCTTGATCTTCAACACATCACCATGCTCATCAAGTTTCACTTTGAAGATCCATTTAAGAGCAATAATCATAGCACAGTCTGGAGCAGGTACTAACTCCCATACATCAAGTCGATCAAACTCATGAATTTCATCTTGCATGGCATTGAACCAGCTATCTTCATTCATGGCGGTTTTAACATATTTTGGTTTGATCTTAGATAGTACGGAGTTGAAGAAGCACCATAAGGCATTGGTAGCAAGTTGTTTCCATGTTGATACAGGACGAGAGGGATTTCCAATGATGTTGTCTAGTGGATGATCGTGAGTCCATTTTCTAAGGTGTTCATGTGGCAGTTGTTGAGGGACTGAGGTAGCTGAGTCGATGTCTCCTGAAGAAGATGGTTCTGATGATGATTCAGGAGCAAATATGTTTTCAAATGGAGCATCTTCAGGAGTAGCAAAGGGATTAACTTCATCATTGATGCCAGAAACAGTTCCATGATGTACATTTGAAGAATGATGATTTGTTGATGAGACTGAAGGATCAGCAGTAGGCGCTTCTTGACTTAAAGATATTGAGACTGAGGGATTGACTTCATTCACAGGAATATGAGCAGCCTCTGTTGTAGGGATCGACACCTCATTAGTACTTGGATCATAAAGTTCATCAAACATAGGATCAAACAATTTCTTTAAATCATCTTCAGATGGAGGTACATATGCAGTTTCTTGAGAGGAGTTTGGAACAAGGGATGAACCAATGGGACTGTTTTGAAGTGCGGGTCCTGAACTGGATTGTCCAGGAGCCATTTGACCGGTCAGCTCATCAAACGTAACGTGAATTGTTTCCATGATATTTCGGGTTCTTTTGTTGTAGATTCGGTATCCCTTTTTGTTTGGAGCATACCCTACAAATACTCCAATGTCTGCTTTAGCTCTAAGTTTGCCTACGTCTTGTCCCTCATTAGTTGGATAACACAATGCACCAAACACACGAAGGAAAGAGAGATTAGGTTTTCTGTTGTGGACAAGTTCATATGGAGTTTTTCCATGAACAGTGTGAATCAGGGAACGATTTTATGTGTAGCATGCAGTGGCAATAGCTTCAGCCCAGAGAAACATTGGAACCTTTGAGTAAATCAGCATTGTTCTAGCGGCTTCTACAAGAGTTCGATTTCGTCTTTCAACTACACCGTTCTGTTGAGGAGTTCGTGGAACACTTCTTTGATGGCTGATTCCAACGCTTTCATAAAATTCACTGAGTTGTTTGTTGACAAACTCAGTTCCATTGTCTGTTCTTATTATTCTGACTGTTTTGTTAAGCCGAACCTGCAGCTGTTTGATGAGTTTGAAGATGATATCAGGAGTTTCATCCTTTGTCCTTAAGAACTTGACCCAGGTGAATCTGGAGTGATCATCAACCACAACTAACACATATTTCTTCCCAAATATATTCTGCACCCTCATTGGTCCACATAAATCCATATGAATCATATGAAGAACTTCTGTGACAGAGTTAGTGGGTTTGGGTTTATGGGCATACTTCTTGCTTTTTCCCAATTGACATGCTGAACAAAGATGATCCTTTTCATACTTGAGTCTAGGTAAACCTACAACTAAGTCCTTTCTGGAGAGATCATTGATGGTACCGAAGTTCAAGTGATTGAGACGACGATGCCATAACCATGATTTTGTTTTAGAGGCCTTTGACAGTAAGCAAATTGGAGAGGACTTCATCATATCTTCGATAGAGATGGTGTATAGATTTGAACCACGTGAACCTCTTAAAATTTCCTTACCATCAAGTTCTCTAACGAAGCATGTATGTTTTCTGAAGGCTACTTCTAGATCAGAATCACAGAATTGACCAACAGAGAACAAGTTGTGACCAAGACCTTCTACATAGTAAACCCTGGAAATAACACTTTTGCCAACAACATAGTCTCCATAACCCATAATAGCACCGAAATGATCATTCCCGAATCTAATTGTCTCGATGAATTTGCTCATGAAGTTCATGAGCCGTGACCGGTCGCCAGTCATATGCTTGGAACAACCTGAGTCCAGGTACCACAGAACGATTTGAACGATCTGCAGTTGAACACAGACAAGAATGGATAACTGGATAATTGGGATACCCATGCAAGAATGGGTTCCATTTGGTTAGTAACAATAGTTGGAACACCCACATCAGAAAAAGAAGCATTCATATCAGAAATTAAGGCACTGGAATCATTGTGAATAGATGCAGTACTAGTGTCTGTATTAGCCCTGTTCACAGTGTGCTCACTTCTTAAGGGAATAGTTCTACCAGTAGGCATCCATTTTCTAGTGGGCATTGTCTGATTATTCTTATGACCAACAGGTATCCAATAATAGCTTATCTTACTAAATGTTCTTCCTGTGGGTTTCCACTGTTTTCTAACTTTCTTTCGTTTTTGCCTTTTTGCCTTTTTAGCATGAATTTTAGCATTAACAACATTAACTGGACAATTAACATCATTAGGCAAAACATTAACACCACATTCATGATTAGAAACAGAATTCAAGCAGACATCAATACAAGGTTTGCAAATAGTATCAGAATTCGAATTAATTACAGTACGCCTATGGCTAATACTAGAATCAACACGATTCGTTTTATTTGATTCAAGCTTAAAGTTCCTAGATTGTTCTTCTACTCTTTTCCAGTGCACATTCTTAGCTTGCGAGGTCCTATCATTCCTTGTATTGTCTTCAGACTTTGACCTGCTCCCTTTAATGTCACTGATTACTCCTGTAGAGGGAATGGGAACATTAGTTGGTTTTACTATTCTTTGCATCACCTATTTAGATGTGCTGGGATCTGAACTACATGCAGGCACACTAAGGTTCACTTTCTTTACACTAGAAGTGCTGGGATTTGTACTCCTAGAAGGCACACTTGAGTTCTCTTTCTTAGTATTGACAGATCTGGAATCTGAACTACTTAAAGGCACACTAAGATTCATATTCAAAACATTGGGCATTGAATGAGTATCATACTTGGCATTAGGCATCGAGCATGGAATCAACGGATTAACTCTCTCACCTAAGGATTTTGGGCATATTGTGATCAAGCATTCTAGGATTTCTTGAGATCGTTTGGCATATAAGCATGCATGTCCAATTGCATTATCATGAGGTTTCTCTAACTTATCCTCTTCAACAATCTCACGCAGACATTCTAGGCAATCCTTAAGGGATGAGAAGTATGTTTGAATAGCAAGTTTGTTGTTCCTGAGATGAGGAGGGACATATTTTACAGACAAAGCATATTTATTACAAGAGTGAACCTTTGATACACCATTCTCCCCATTGGTCATTGGCATTTTCCCTTTTTCCTGACTCTTCAGATTCTCAATTTCCTTTTGCAATAAGGCTATTTGTTCGTTATTTTTGTTACGAGTGACCTTTATTGATTCAAATAACTCATTGAAATGACGTTTAACCTTTTCATTTTCTTCTAGAAAACTTTCGTTTTCCTTTTGTAATGCATTTACTAGGTTTTGAAGATGAAACGTTTGAGAATTCTGAGAATCTAAAGGAGGAGGCATTTGGGAGCCTGTCATATTGTTCGTTTGACCCTTTAATTGAGAGATTTGGGCTTTCAACTTTTTGATCGTGTTGCAATGAGCTTGAATCTGTTCATCACGTTTGTTAATTTGAAAAACTGCATCAAACTCTGGAGCATCTGAGGATGTCTTGATATTTGAAGTTTTGACATTTTCTTTAAGATGTTGATATTTTAGTTGTAAATTAAAATGCTCAACTTCTAGTTTAGAAAAATGTTTAACCAAATTGTCGTGATCATCCAGTTCAATTTTCTCGTTTAGTTCAGAATTAGTTTTTTCAAGCTCAATGACACGATCATGGGAGACTTTCAGGGCAACAGATAATTCATGAAATTGAGAAGCATTAATAGAACAATTTGTAGCAGTGAAAAACACATCTTGAGCAATACATTCAGAAATCAGATTCTCATTTAGTGTATGCAAGTTCTTCCTCTCAATCTCATTATATTTTAGTGCTCGCTCATAGTCACTAACTTCAACTATCATTGCATCAAATTCCTTTTCCATTCCCTTAATATCAGTTTCTATCCCCTTTTTAAGACTCTCAAAGTGATCTTTTAGAAGTTTAAAGAAAGGCATGACCTCAGTTAAATAACATTCTTTCATTTGCTCAAAGCCCCTTTCTCCTTCAGTTATACCAGTGGGTGTGATCCTTTTCTTGCAAGTTTTCTCAAAATCAACAAATAGTTGAAATATAACATATTGGCTAATTAAGGTCTTGCTTTTAGTGGAAATTGTTCTAGGAACAAGATGCATTGGTGTATTAGGAGGATACACAGTCTCTCTAGGCATTTTCCAAATGGGAGGGTTTGTTTCAACAATATTTTCAGCTTTCTGCTTATCTAAATCCATTTTCCAGAAAACTTGTTCGGGATTCAACAATGTCTGAGGCTTAAACTTGTTCAAGGAAATCCAGTTTTCCTTCTTTTAATCATGGGGTGTGATCTTTATTTTATTCTCTTTACATTTAGGATCATCTAATTTCTTGTTCATCTTTTCCCTAGTGACTTCATCTAATTTCTTATCTTCCTCAGTGCACTCAACGCAACTAGGTTTCTGTCTAGGTTTAAGGATTTCATTGCCATCATAAAGAACCTTATGAGCATTTCTAGCCCTTTTAATGACCTCTGGATTTGGTTCCTTAACAAGGGGAATGCTATGCTTATCGCTTAAGACCCTATGCTTAGTGATCATGTGAGCAGTCTGAATGGTGTTCCCTTGTATGTACAACTTGTTTTCAAGTTTGTTTTTCAAAGTTTTCAGATTAGAAAAATCTTTCAAGAGTTTTGATTCCTTTGCATTAAATTATTGCTTAAGCATTTTCACATTTTCTTGAAGTTCTTGTTTTTGCTTAGCAGTTTTAGAAAGCTTTTCTTGCAAGGAATTTAACTCTTGTTTTAATACTTCTTCTCGAAAATTACTTTTTCTAATGATTGTACGCACTTGGTCATCCATTTCCTGCACACGAGTGGTCAACTCAAATTTTGCACTTTGTTCATAAATAGCAACACGTTCTTTATAGGCATTAAGTTCAGAAATTACAGACTCATCAGGGGCACAGGCAGTGTATTCATAAAAAATATAGTCATTGTTGACTGCAGGAGATGCATCACTTGGTACAACTTCACTTTCACTTTGTTTCACATATTGATCATATGGGACAACATTGATATTACCCATATTTTCAATATTTGATTCAATAGTTTCAGTTGATAGTACTTTGTCATGCATCTTTTGCACATCAGCATCATCGTATAGTTTTAGTACCTCTGAGATGAGTTTGTCTTTGGATGGGCCAGCTTGTGGTGAAGAGGAGACCTTGGGAGAAACCATTGGAGAAATGCTAGCCATAAAAATTGTGTGTGCAGTAGGTCCATCATCCACATCAGAGTCGTATGCATCACAATCAGCGACTTGAAAGGCATTCTGATGATTGTGACCTATCTCCTAAATAGGATGCTCATCCACATCTGCATCATAGGTCTTGGCATTGCCCTCAGCTAGAAACAACAATTCCTCTTCATCCAAAGTAGCACCATTATCCTGAGCTTGTACAAGCAGCATCTTATCTCTGAAGTAATCAGCATTCTGTGGACGCTTTGGAGATGTGCAGTTCCTTGCAATGTGTCCCTCACCACCACAGTTATAACATTTGATTGGCTTAGCTTGACCTTGATTACCATTCCTTCCTCGATTCTGATTACCAACATAACCTCTACCAGCTCCACCTCTTCCCTGATCATACTGTCTTTCCTGAACTGGTTGCACCACGATCCTCCCATCTTTAATAGTAGCTTGATTGTGTGGGTTAGATGTTGTTCTGAGGTTGTTGTTGGTTTGTGGGAGAGAATTCATGTTTTGACTAATCAGAAGAGCTAGTTGATTAATGATGTTACCCACGTGTGCATCAGCATCAGCTTGTTTGAACATAGGATCAGGAATGAGTTTGTGATTACCATTACCCATGGGTACGACTTGTGAGGCTTTGGTTGTGATTCCGATGTTTGAGTAGAAGGCAATTGAGTCATTAGACGAGCTTGTCTCTCCCTGGTTGGTTTTGAATTGATTAAGAATCATTTTTTCAAACATAGCATGTCTCTCATTCTGAAGGAGGAAGGCATAGAGTTGCTCATAATTTGTATTCTTCAATCCTTTAGTGAGCTTCACAGAGGTGACAAACTTGTGCCATTCGGGATTCATGTTGTTCACAAATTTTGAGTTCAGCTGAATGTTAGGCATAGTCATTCTGATGTTCCTCATATCATTCACCAACTTATGTAATCTCACATAGTACTCATAGACACTCTCATCTGGTTTCATCTTGAAGTGTTCAAATTCGTCATAGAGTTGTGATTCTCTGTCTTCCATAGTTAATTCAGAACCTGAGAGGAGCATCTTGACATTATCCCATAATGCCTTTGCATCGGTGTTGTGATTGATCAGCTTGTAGATATCTTTAGGAAGACCTTGAAGAACAATGTTAGAAGCCCTGATATCATCATCGAATCTCTTTTTCTCCTTATCATCAAGCTCATCATACATCTTTGGTCTGTCCATTCCGTAAATCAGAGTTCCATCTTCAACAGTATCAAGTACATCTCTAGTCGTCTCAACTCGATACGGTCCTTCATCAATGGATTTGAGAATGTTGACACCATTTTCCTTTCCAAGACAGTACAATCTGATTAGTTGAGCCCAAGAATCGTAGTCAGTTCTGTCAAGCATGGGTGGTCGAGTATCTGAACCAGCTGCTTGAACATCCTCGGCAACAGTGGAGATGATAGTAGGAACGTTGGTAGACATATTAACAGATTATACGGGATTTTATAACTCTATGATTAAACCGGGAAATAGATTCTTTCACGGGATCTTACTAAATCAAGAGAAAACCGTAAAAAATCACCCAAGTCGCTAGAAGATAATGCACCAAGTCGCTAACACCTAATTCGCTATACCACCAAGTCGCTAAAGTCCCAAGTCGCTAAACAAAGGCAAGTCGCTAAATAGTAACTCGCTAAGCCTCAAGTCGCTAGCAAAATTTTGGCAGCAATTCGCTAATCAAGTCGCTAAAGATTCAAGTCGCTAAATAGCAACTCGCTACTGACAAAGTCGCTAACACCAAGTCGCTACCCGTAGTGGAGAGTCCACTACTTGTACTGTAAGTCGCTAGTCCTAAGTCGCTAGCTCCAAAAACTGCAACTCGCTACAAAATTGTAAAGCAAGTCGCTACTAAGAAACAAATCCGTAGGTCAAGTCGCTAGCAAGAAAAACAACATAAACATCACTTTTCAATCCAAAAACAACCCAACCAAGATGATTCAAGCTTACCAAATGAAAACCTAAACACTTGTGATGATTCTAAACATAAAAGTACTAACAAAATCCAAGCTTTAACACAAGAAATCAACCAAATGATGCACAAACCACTAAACTTTTTCAAACTCAAAAACCACCTAAAAACCACTAGAAATCCAAAGATGTGCAAGATATGATCTAACCATGGCTCTTGATACCAATTGTAGGATATTAGTTTTCACTTACACATCAAACCATAACACCAAGATGGCGTATAAATGGAATTCTAGAGAGAGAAAGTTAGAGGTTTAGGGAACTTAGTGAGAGAAAGTGAAAGATATTATTATGAGCTCCAACTCTCTACCTTGGAAGGTAGAGAGTATTTATAGTCTTTCATAAAACGCCACACAACGGGCTGTGGATCAGGCATACAGTGGGTAAAGACCCGTCCGTCCTCCACGGTGTTACTTAACTAAATACTACTTAACTTAAAATAACTACGACTACGAGCTTTCTAACGATTACATATACTTGAGGTGACCGACTCTTTAATACCTGGAATTTCTAATTCCTAACAGGAATCGTCGTACAAAGCAAGTTATGGAAACGATTCATGCAAATTTCGATGAGCTTATTGAGATGACTTCTGAGCATAACAGCTTGGAACCCGGTCATAACCGTTTAAACTTCCCTCAAACCCCATCATCAGCTGAACTAAGCCCCCAGCTTACTCATCAACAAATAGAAAAGTTATTTGCTCCTCTGTTTAGTGATGATATTGATGAACGTGCTCCAGGTGTATCCAATGTTTCCGCTGCTCAACCTAATCATATTCCAATACCTGATACACCTGCTACAACAACTATTGTTGAAGAAGCACCACCAGTTGAATCTACAACAACAGTTGAACAAACTGCTTCCAACGATGCTGAACCAGCTGATGATGTTTTGAACAATGAAGTACCCCCACCTGCAGATTTTGATCCAAATGCGTTCTTCAACCCGTTTGCTAATGAAACTGCTGCACCAGATGTTGCGGAATCATCTACAAGCCATTTGAATCCTCCCAATCTGCATAATGTATATCAACATCAACCTTCCACACATCGTTGGACAAAAGACCATCCTCTAGAGAATATTATTGGTAACCCAAATCACCAAGTCGTAATGAGACAACGTCTTCACACAGATGGTGAACATTGCATTTATGCACTCACTGTCTGCCAATCTGAACCTAAAAACATTAAAGACGCAATGACCAAAGACAACTGGATTGAATCCAAGCAGGAAGATCTCAATCAGTTTAAACGCCTTGAAGTATGGGAATTGGTTGAAAGACCAACAGGGGTCTTCGTCATTGGTCTCAAATGGATTTGGAAAAACAAATTGGATGCTGAAGGAACCGTAATCAGAAACAAGTCAAGTCTGGTGGCTAAGGGTTATAGACAAGAAGAGGGTATTGACTTTGAAGAATCATTCGCTCTGGTTGCTCGTCTTGAGGCTGTTCGGATATTTCTGGTGTTCGCATCTCATATGAATATAACGGTCTTTCAAATGGACATCAAAATTGCTTTTCTAAATGGTCAACTGAAAGAAACAGTCTATGTCAGCCAGCCAAAAGGATTTGTTGATCCAGAGTTCCCGAACCACGTTTACAAACTGAACAAAGCTCTCTACGGACTCAAACAAGCTCCTCGGGCATGGTACGATAAGTTATCATCCTTCCTCATTGCCAATAATTTCACCAAAGGTTCGGTCGATCCTACACTTTTCATACAATATCACGGGGCTCACATCTTAATCGTTTAAATCTATGTGGATGACATCATTTTTGGGTCAACACATTTAAAATACTCAAATGCTTTTGCAAAACTAATGACAAAACATTTTGAAATGTCAATGATGGGTGAACTCACATTCTTTCTTGGAATGCAAGTTCATCAATCACCCTGTGGTATTTTCTTAAGTCAGTCCAAATATGCCCTTGAACTTTTAAACAAATTTGGAATGCAAAACTGTGACACCTATGCCACATCAATGGGTCATACCAAGAAACTAGACTCTGATTTACTTGGGAAATTGGTGGACCCTACCAAATACCGAAGTATCATTGGGTCTCTCATGTATATCTTTTCTCCCGTTATCAGTCGAGACCAACTGAAACTCACCTCTCAGATGATAAAAGAATCCTCCGATACATCAAGGGAACCATTAACTTGGGGATCTGGTATCCGAAGGATTATGGTTTTGAACTAATAGCTTTTTCAGACGCTGATCACGCATGATGGTTAGATTCACGGAAAAGTACTTCAGGAGCATTACAATTTCTTGGTGATAAACTGGTGTCATGGCAATCGAAGAAGCAAGATTGTACGTCGCTGTCCTCAACAGAAGCAGAATATGTAGCCATGTCGGCGTGTTGTGCTCAAGTCATATGGATGCGAACACAACTCAAAGACTATGGTTACGTATTTGACAAAATCCTGATGTATAGCGACAATCGAAGTGCTATTGCGATCTCGTGCAACTCCGTTCAACACTCAAAATCAAAGCACATCGATCTTCGATATCATTTCATCAAGGAGCACGTGGAAAAAGGGTACTGTTGAATTATACTTTGTGGGTACTGAATACGAACTGGCAGATCTTCTCACCAAAGCCTTAGCTCCTGCTAGGTTTAATGAGTTGGTCCACCGAATTGGTATGTGGTGTTTGACTCCAGAGGAACTGGATGAACTTTTAAAACATTCTTAAAACCAGTCAAACACCAAAACCTCTTTTGTAAATATTTTCAAAAACAAAATACAAAATTATAAAATCTGATAAAACAACAAAAATATTCTTCTATCTAAATTTCTTGTAACATGGCAAGTATAAATCTTCCGTCAACACTTTACTATTTCAAAATTCAGTAATTTTATCTGTCAAGTGTTGAGGGGGAGAACGTAAATATTTTTCGGTTTCATAAAACCTTGTACTTGCATGTTACCTTATCTCGATTGTGTCTCTGATTACGGTGGTCACATTTCTGGTTTACTGACACTCCTCGGACTAAAATTTATAAAATTTCATTATTTCTTAAGTCGAAGGGGAGTGTCGTCAAGTTTTTTTTCAAATATCTTTCGATTGGTAACCAAAAAGGAAGTTATGGACGTTGGATGTAAATGTTTAAGGTGGAGGGACTGAATGTGCCAAAAGTTCAAAGTATTTTTTAACAAAAACACTCTGATAACATCAAATAGTCCTGATTATTAAGTGTCAATTTCCCCCATTAATGCTCGTTATTTATATCATTTATATGGATTTACGCTTGTTTTCCATTATTTTACACTTTCAGGTAAATTGCGAGCATTGGAGCTAAAGAGACGCGGAAATGGAAATGTTACTAAAGATTATCACAGTATGCTTATTCTGAAGAGGTTACGGCGTAACTCGTCTCTCACATTACGCCGTAACTATTGCGTGACCCTGAAGTCCAACTCATCAAGAGGTTACGGCGTAACTCCTTCCAAAGATTATGACGTAACTCCATTAGGTCAAAAGAGGTTCCACGCCGCTGATACTTATGCCGTAACTACTGCATCACTTATGACGTAACCATGATTATTGAAGACTACGACGTAACCACTTATAAGGTTACACCGTAACCAGCAGATCTAGTGCATTTACAGAGGTTACGGCGTAACTGATAGTTTGGTTACGCCGTAACCCAGACCTGGCCTATAAATACCCCACGAATTCCAGCATTTCTATTCATTCCATTCCACACACAATACTCTGAGAACGTAGGAAAATGCTCAAGGAAGGTCTAGGGAAGCATACGGAGCTGTTTCCAAGGGAGAAGTCACACCATTACGATAAGCTTTAGCGTTTATTATTTCTTTTACTTTCAATTCATGTATTTCGTACCTTTGAATATTGAATTGATGTGCATGATTAATATGAGCGGCTAAGCACCCTTTGGTGCTAGTCTAGTATTGATTCCTTAATTGTTTTGTTTGCGTTTACCTTTACTTCCGTACGATTATTTCTAAGTGTATGCATGCATAGTTCTTTGGTAGTCACCCCTGGTTCGGTAGTTTTGAATGGCGGTAGAGGCCAATTGCCTAGGAGATATGACCAACTGACCCTAGGTGAGCGGACTGAGACGGGAAGGGTAAGATATGACCAACTGACGACCCTTTCTACTTGTGCGATTTGACCAACTGATTACCTATCGTTTGGATAAACTTAAGAATTGGGGGGTGTAGTGTCAAAGTTCCTAACGGCCGGGCACTCACTTTTTAGAATATAGCATGTAGCGGTACTTAATGAATCGGCTTAGGGGACCAGGAACAACAGGACTTATGACGGTGCGCCTGATTTCTCCTGTGGTGGCATCTTTGCTGATAGGTTAGGGCGAATTGACCAAAGGCTGTCCTCTCGAATTTGACCCCACCTGAAGTAATTGGAAGTAAGTAGACGTAGACATAACTAGTTAGGAGGATTAACTAGGTTAGCACCACTATTCCTCTATTGATTACCTTTCTACCATTTAATTGTTTTTATATTCTGCATTAGTAGTTTAATTAATTAAAACCCTATCAAACCATTTATATTCAGTGACAATTAGACTTAGTAATTATCCGACACACATAGCTCTTGGGACGACCTCGGCTTTACCATTTACTACACTACACACGACCAGGTACACTGCCCGTTAGTGCATTAGGGTAGACCATAGGTATAGCGAGACACTATAAATATTAAGACCTGGTCAGTAAAACCTGCATCAAGTTTTTGGCGCCGTTGCCGGGGAGCTATATTAGGATTTATATTAAGTCTTTCATTTCATATTTAAACTTTTCTCACTATCATATTTCAAGTTTTCAGGTACCATGGAAGTGGTTAACATCGAACATCCGCTCCGATTGCCGGTATTACGAGACCCGACCCTTGATTAGCTCTAGTTATGAGGGAGCTTCGCGCTAACCCTTTTTCAGGAAACAGGGACGAAGACGCATATGAGCACGTTGAAAATGTCCTATACATCGCTAGCCTTTTCAACATTCCGGGCGTGTCTCATGATGCTGTTATGCTCAGGGTCTTCCCTATGACTCTAACTGCAGCAGCCAGAAGATGGATCGAAAGATTGCCCGCCGGGGCAGTTAATACTTGGGCGCTACTTAAGAAAAACTTTATCCAAAGATATTTCCCACCATTAAAGATTTCTAATCAACTCTTGGAGATCAAACAAGAAGACGACGAAACTTTGTATCAAGCTTGGGACAGATACAACGATCTTCTTTATAAGTGTCCTACCAATGATCTTAATAACCAGCAGAAGGTCAATATTTTCTACAAAGGAATAAATGTAACTACGAGACAGATGTTGGATTATCAAGGACCTATCCCGAATATGACTCCTACTATGGCAATTGAAGCCATTCAAAAATGGCGGACCATTCTCAAAAATGGCACGACGGCGGAAGTAAAAGAAATCTAGGCGGAAGTTTCGATGGAATTGCAGCGATTGCTAGTAAACTTGAAAATCTTGGAAGAGATATGCTAAAAATCAAAGAAACTGTTCATGCCATCCAAGTCGGCTGCGAAAACTGTGGTAGGGGACATTTGACTAAAAACTGTCCTAATAACGAAAAGAAAGAAACGATCGAGGATGCTAAATACGGGGAGAATAGGCCCTTCTACGGGGATAATCGTAATGGGTTTCGTGGAGGACCCCACCGTATTATGAGCGTAATGAGAGAAGAGCTAACCTGGAAGGGATTATCAACAAGTACCTTGTAGAAACTACCAAGAGGAAAAAGGAGCAAGAAGAATGGCTTAAGAATTTCCAACATAACACATACAAAAACCTCACATCCCACGAAACATCACTTAAGAACTTAGAAACTCTAATTGGAAAGCTTGGCGACGAGGTTCAAAGGAGGAACGAAGAACAAAAACAACTCTACTATATGTAAGACTGTGTTCTCTGACAACAACAAGTGCTCTAATGAATCAGATACCGATGGCGAAAGTGAGTTACGCCGTAATCACACTCCAGAATTACGGCGTAACCCAATTTCTTGCAAAAACACAAACAACAACCCCAAAAGAAGGAATCATTGGTGTAAAAGTATTGCAATTGATGACGGAGAATGCTACAGTTTGTAGGTCTCATGTGATCCTCGAAAAACCTGCAATGGTGGTGTTGATAAGAAAAGAATAGAAGATGACAGATACAGATGGACTAGTCTGAATGACGAAGAAAGGGTAGCCAAGTTCTCAATTAATGAAGTGGAAGGGCCACTCATCAAGCATTACTGCAAACCCTTACTTATCATTGAAGATGATATCACTAACGCTTGGCCTACGTGCAATCCCTTTCGTGATTATTGCAACGGAGGAGGGAATGTGAAGAACTGATAACGCTACACGCGTCGTTCGGGGTCAAGGAAACTTCCTTTTCTTCAAGCAAGTTTTATAACACCCTAGGCAGTGAACCTAATCATTGTAGTGTAGTAATTAGGGTAAGCCACGGGTATTGATATCGTTCTCTAGGGGAATAGGAATGCTAGTAGGGAGTTACTACGCTAAGGTTGAGGTTGAGGAAGATTATTTTTTTATCTTTTTATATTTTATGAAAATGGAAAGGTACGAATCTCGGGTATTGGATTTGGGGGGTTGGTATTTCTACCGATTACTTCTACTATTATATAATTATCTAAACTAAGGTTGTGGGAGTCTATGTCTAATTAATGTGTGCTCGTATGATAGTTTAAAGATGTGTTTACCTAGTTTGTATTACTCCTTAACTATCTCCTATTGATGGTTGAGTGTCACGTCTTATTCCTAGTTGCGTTGTGTTTCTAAAGTTGTAGGGTATGCGTTTCTCCCTAACTCTTTGAAATTACCAAAGGGTCTTGTCTACAAATCCACGTAGAGATTATAGACTCCTACTCTAAGGCACTCTTCGGATGTTTTAGCCTACAATCACTCAGGTAATCATACTCTAAGGTTCACAAAGATGAATCAAGCATTAAGTACACAACGAATGACCTATCGCATTACTAGATCATTAATCAACTAAGATAAGAAACAACCAATCAATATTCAATAATTAAGTTTCATACTTCCTAAGCAAACACACAAATAAATTAGCCGGACATAGAGAACATGCAAGCATACACACAAATAATCAAAGACATAATTGAATTAATGAAGCAAAGACTTATCTTGGTGTAAGATAGGGTTAAAAACCCTAAAATACTGTACAAGACACCTTAGGTTCGGTTTTAGGTTTTTACTCCAAAGACTCTCCACACAAAGACTGAAAAATTCGGATTCTATATATAAGATTACAATTGCGACGGCGTCACCTTATGTTTAGTGACGCCGTCGTGTCGCCGCCATTAGGGTTTCGTCTTGGCCACGTTAACCTTGCGACGGCGTCACCTTATGTCCGTGACGCCGTCCTCTTCAGCTTCTGACGTCGTCTGGATCGCATCTAGGCCGTCTGAGTAGCGACGGCCTACTCTTTCACAACTAGACGCCGTCTCTTGAAAACACGAGTTTTGAGTTCTGACCCGTCACAATAATTCTCCGACGGCGTCGCAAATAACTCCTGACGCCGTCGCCTTCTACATTCAGCGACTGTGAGTGTCTGATTTCGACTTTGGCCATTTTCTTCATATATTCGCGCCTTTTCGTCCAAATAAGTGCCATTCCAGCATTTTGCCTTCACGAGACCTAAAAAGTGAAAAGGAACGATATTAAGCAATAACGGATACAAAAGTGATCAAATAAGGACTTAAACGACCCCTCAAAATGGTACCTTTTAAAACCTTATCAAATATCCCTACACTTGTTATTTGCTTGTCCTCAAGCAAATGTGCTTTTAGCCAATTAATTTATAAGTTAGGGGTCATTCAGCATTAATTCAAAACGGTCCACAACACATATAAGCCCTGCAAAAGTCATAACAAGCACGGAAATTACATACTAGCACCTCACATGGGGTGTTTGGATACTCACATCTCTCTCAGGTGTATAAATGAAATATAACAATATAGGAAATGGAAGATAAACACTCATTAACCGGTCCTAGTACATAGATTACCATAGGCTTGAGAATAGATCAAACCTCCATCGCTTTGGCGTAAGCACCTAGGAAAGACTATCAAAGAGGTCTTTAAAGGGTTGTAATGTTAGGCTTACGGTAGGGAAATAAGGGTTTGGTGGGATAGGCTATTTAGTGGTGGTAAGTCAAAAATCTTTATGTTAACTGCATATGAAGAATGGCGTTGCTAAGCCAAGACTCGACACTCTAAACTCTAGATAACTGAAATAAACAAACATAAATTTAAAGGATAGATGTAGGATGGTAGCCCGTATGTTTTTTTTTTTTTTTTTTTTTTTTTTTTTTTTTTTTTTTCATACACTTTTACTCTACCATCCTCTAAGATAACATCAAAATACTAGGGATTTATAAGCATATCCCTACACTTGAGTTTTTATTATTCTAACACTAATTTGACCCGAATCGAAAAGATCAAAACACTTGGGGTACATTATTACGTAAACAAAGGGAATTTGAATTTAACGTTCCCTTCCCGTCATTTCATAAATTTTAACTTTTCCCATGAATCCCAATCGTCCCAAAACTGTATACAAAGGATATGACTCGACTTAGCAACTTATGCAAGCAACTAGATAATTGAACTAAGGGTTTAGGGTGATAACAAATATTTGCACTAAAAGTGAGTGCATAAAGGGTAGGCTAAGGCGATTTGGGTGTATATTTGGGGGTGGGGTGTAAACAATGCTCTTCATTGATATTCCGGAAAAACCGAAATATCACGAGAACCGCGAAAAGGATAGGCTCTGAGGGGTTAACTAGGGGTATCGTGTACTAAAAATGAGTACAACGCAATGGGTGTGGGGGAATTACTCAACCGATATGGAAGAAGTAATTATATTACAGGTATCAAACAAGGGTTATCCTAATGCCTCTTATCATTTAGTTATTCCTAACTACACAAGTGTAGCCTCACTTGCGATCTCGGAATGCATCACAAAACAAGTTCTAGAATCTAATATACTACCGGTTCACACTCTAAGCATTAAAGATGAATGCTTTAATTCCTACTAATCTAAGGGCGATCCTCACATTTTGGGTGGAATTTGGGTGGTAAAGGGTTTTTGTGCTAGTCATGCAACTTCCTATCCATGAGACGCTTTTGTTAAGACTAATGGCCCACTCCTATATGTCATGAAAAATTTTAAATTTGGTGCCAAAATTACCCTAACCGACATTTTCTCATGGTTTATTACACAATCACAATTTGGAAAAAGCAAATAATCAAGGATAAGCATAGTTTCAAAGTTCCCGTTTTATTTTCCCTCCCTACACTTAAACTGAACATTGTCCCCAATGTTCCCCGAAAGTATCAAAGTTATGATAAAAGAAGGTAATTAAAAACGAAAGAAACTAATACTCCCCTGATTAGCTCGGTAGTATCCGTGTGTGAAGTAGTGGTTAAATTCTTTTCAAGAATAATTATTGCGTGAAAAGCTCCTTCCAATCTTATGTAACTTCTTCTTGACAAACTAAACCTGCACACTTGAAGAAAACAAACGAAACCTTCGCGTAAAATCGGCGGTAATAATATATATAAGACTCGATTTAAACTAGGATATAATGCTTGTGGAATGAATGTTTACAGAATTTCTAAGAAAATTAAGACCTGGAAAATTCCAAAAATTTATAAGTAGCTCAGAAAACGAGAAAAAGTAATCTGTTGTTTTTACTCCTTCCTGACGCCGTCAGGTTGCAATCCTGACGCCGTCAGGTTATCCTGACAAAAACTGGTCTGCGATTTTCTGGAAAAATTTCTGGAAAATTTACATCTTTAGAATCTGGAAAAATTTCTGCAAAACATTCATTATGACTCGATACAAGCATTTGACTCGAACAAACAAACATATATATCTTTTAATTAATTGTTATTCTCATGTTTACGTTTCCTTTGAAAACGTGTGTAATCCTCCCTACACTTATCCCTTATGTAAAATACCTTTATATGTAATTAAGACGAAGTTAAAAACAAAATAAAGCATTTTTACAAATTTAAACATGAGGATAAACAATTAATAAAAGATATATGACACTAACAAGCAAACAATTAAGCATGGGTTGCCTCCCACGAAGCGCTTTTCTTTATTTAAGAGTCTTGTAGCTAGACTCGTAGTCGTGCTCCTACGTTTTCTTAATCTTAGAGGCCCATTCATCACGAATATATTCAGGCCCTAGTTCAAGACAAGCAGTGTAGTAAACTTTGTTCTTCCAGTCTACTTCGAATGCCGGAATGTTATCTACATCTAAATTATCCATGCCCTCAAAATTCTTATTCTTGTTTGGCATTACATATTTAACATTCTCGGTTTCGTTTGAGAACTCGATTATCCCTTTCTCTTTATCATAAACCATCTTAGATTCTTCTATAAATGGTTTCCCAAGTATCACATCTCCTAAAAACCCATCAATGATTCCTTTGACATTTTCCAGAATCATGAAATCACACCTATATGTGAAATTACCTATGAACACGTGCAATCCCTTAACCCTCCCCACATAGTTACTTGCTTTCCTAGGGCGAAAGGGGTCCCTCATAGGCTCTAGCTTTTTGCTCATGATCCAATTGTAATAGAGCCTAGACATTATATTCATGGGTGCCTTATAATCAATGTAGGTGTGATCCCTGTATAAGTATCCAATCATACAAGGTATTTTGATGTTTTTAGGGTTTCCCCTCCTTACACGAGGCTCGAAAGGTGGTCTTGGAAAATTAACCACATTATGGTGATAAGCGGTTTCTTTCCTTTTAGGGTATGAATCAAAGTACTCCCTAAGTTCTCCCTTCTCCTTACTACCCTCCATAATTTTCAACATCTTATAATTTCCTTCTTCTAGATCATCATCCGAATCACTATCTAGAGGTTGATCAGATTCCTTAAGGGCTTCCTCAAGTGTGTTCTCAATTATCATATTTAATTTCCTAAGCTCTCCAATCTCACTCATGATACGGGCTCGAAGTTGGTTAGCAGAGGCTGGGTCAAGCAGTGGGTATTTGTTTGGTGGTGAAGCGTTGTTTGGTTGTTGGTTATCGAGTGGTGGTTGGTTATCATTCTCCATGACGGAGAGTGATGGGGTTACGAACAAAGGTTACGAAGAAGGGGGATAGACTAAGAGAAATCTAAAAATGAGAAAAAAAGTTTACTTGATAGGAATCAAGCAAAGAAACCTAAACGAGGTGGACTACTAACTAGCTATTCTATTCCCCGGCAGCGGCGCCAAAAACTTGATAACGCTACACGCGTCGTTCGGGGTCAAGGAAACTTCCTTTTCTTCGAGCAAGTTTTATAACACCCTAGGCAGTGAACCTAATCGTTGTAGTGTAGTAATTAGGGTAAGCCACGGGTATTGATATCGTTCTCTAGGGGAATAGGAATGCTAGTAGGGAGTTACTACGCTAAGGTTGAGGTTGAGGAAGATTATTTTTTTATCTTTTTATATTTTATGAAAATGGAAAGGTACGAATCTCGGGTATTGGATTTGGGGGGTTGGTATTTCTACCGATTACTTCTACTATTATCTAATTATCTAAACTAAGGTTGTGGGAGTCTATGTCTAATTAATGTGTGCTCGTATGATAGTTTAAAGATGTGTTTACCTAGTTTGTATTACTCCTTAACTATCTCCTATTGATGGTTGAGTGTCACGTCTTATTCCTAGTTGCGTTGTGTTTCTAAAGTTGTAGGGTATGCGTTTCTCCCTAACTCTTTGAAATTACCAAAGGGTCTTGTCTACAAATCCACGTAGAGATTATAGACTCCTACTCTAAGGCACTCTTCGGATGTTTTAGCCTACAATCACTCAGGTAATCATACTCTAAGGTTCACAAAGATGAATCAAGCATTAAGTACACAACGAATGACCTATCGCATTACTAGATCATTAATCAACTAAGATAAGAAACAACCAATCAATATTCAATAATTAAGTTTCATACTTCCTAAGCAAACACACAAATAAATTAGCCGGACATGGAGAACATGCAAGCATACACACAAATAATCAAAGACATAATTGAATTAATGAAGCAAAGACTTATCTTGGTGTAAGATAGGGTTAAAAACCCTAAAATACTGTACAAGACACCTTAGGTTCGGTTTTAGGTTTTTACTCCAAAGACTCTCCACACAAAGACTGAAAAATTCGGATTCTATATATAAGATTACAATTGCGACGGCGTCACCTTATGTTTAGCGACGCCGTCGTGTCGCCGCCATTAGGGTTTCGTCTTGGCCACGTTAACCTTGCGACGGCGTCACCTTATGTCCGTGACGCCGTCCTCTTCAGCTTCTGACGTCGTCTGGATCGCATCTAGGCCGTCTGAGTAGCGACGGCCTACTCTTTCACAACTAGACGCCGTCTCTTGAAAACACGAGTTTTGAGTTCTGACCCGTCACAATAATTCTCCGACGGCGTAGCAAATAACTCCTGACGCCGTCGCCTTCTACATTCAGCGACTGTGAGTGTCTGATTTCGACTTTGGCCATTTTCTTCATATATTCGCGCCTTTTCGTCCAAATAAGTGCCATTCCAGCATTTTGCCTTCACGAGACCTAAAAAGTGAAAAGGAACGATATTAAGCAATAACGGATACAAAAGTGATCAAATAAGGACTTAAACGACCCCTCAAAATGGTACCTTTTAAAACCTTATCAAGAACGAAGTATGGATATGCCCAAACGAATCTGGGAGACACGACGCTGATTTTGGAAATCTATCATTCAGTGATTGGTATTCCATTAGGTTCGGGGACGCTATAATTAACTCAACTCTGTTCAGGAATTTGGAACTGAAATATGAGAAACACTTTCTTCGAGGAAAAACCATTAAACCCCTCGATGATATTCCTTCTGAAGATGACTATGACAAAGGAATTAGGAATCATTGGTGCGAGCAAATTAAAACTAGCAACGGAACAGTTTGGGCCTCCTGCAACCCTTTTGAGTATGAATGTGATGGAGGAAGCAGCATCTAGAGAGCTGGGGAATACGAATTCCTTTGGAATTCGACTAATGATTCTGAAAGAACAGAATTGCCTTGGCCAGATGATCTCGGATTCGACGAGTGGATCAAAATCAAATACGGAAAAATTGACACGTTTGCCAAAAAGAAAATCTGGAAAGGTTGTATGAGTAAAAATCAACCAAACAACGAATTTCCTGATAAAGAACCAGTTGATGATACCAAAGACTCTGTAAACAATGATAAATACAGACATATTCTCAACCAACTTGAAGATACCGATTCCGATAATGATTTCGATTATCTCGAGTTGCAAGGCGAAGAAGGGTTCATCGACCCAGATGATGAGATACATGAGAAACGAAGATGCAAGCTTCTTGGCATCCCATTTAAAAGGCCACCTCCTATTATAACTGAAAAATTCGAGTTTACGCGATACCATTTGGGGCCTGAAGAAAAATTTTGCAAGATACGGAAAATTGAAACCAAAGAATACCTGCGCACTGCAACAAATGTCGGATGGGTTAGGCACAACTTAATGAAAGACGTGGATGAAGTGGGAAAAGCTCAAAGACCCCCATAGGAGCCCTATGGCTCTGAGTCTAACTTAAAGACTCGTTAATAAAGAAAAGTGCTCTTTCGGGAGACAACCCGAATTATCCCTTTCTTTTGTTTTTATTTCCTATCTGTTGGGTTTTGTGTTTTCTAACCATTTTGCAGGAGACAATGAAGTAATTACTGATGCAGTTGCTGATCTGAACAGAGTTACGGCGTAACTCATCTTGGTGATTATGCCGTAACCAACATTTTAGCAGCAGAATTCTTGACGCAGTACCAACTACGGCGTAATACCATCTCAGTGGTTACGCCGTAACCATTCGCTTCTCAGCTCATACCAGGTTTTGCAAGTTACGGCGTAACTCTCTTATTGGAGTTACGACGTAACTCTCCTCTGCTTTAATTCTTTCATTTTAAAACACAGTAACCTTGTATTAGTTTTTAAATGAACTTTGTGGGTGTGTTCCCTGTAAACCCTCACGAGACTTCACTCGTCCACTTGGGATACCAAGTGGTTTAAAAGGCTTGTTGCATTCACTAAATGCAACCGTGATTCCTACGAAAGTAAGTTAGGTTTGTTTTTCATTTTTTTTTTCTTTTTAGAATTATGCTTGTCGGTATTGTGATTTCAGGGATTGAAGTTTGCTCATGACGCTTTAATGAAGGCACGATCCTTTCTCGTGGGCCTTCTTCTTTTTTGGAGCAAATTTCAGGGAAGTTCTCGCTCTAATTCTACCTTTCTCTTCACCTTTATTTTAATGCCTAGTACAAAAAGGGACTTTGTACAATTCAAGTGGGGGGA
This sequence comes from Chrysanthemum seticuspe, assembly GCA_019973895.1. Taxonomy (NCBI): domain Eukaryota; kingdom Viridiplantae; phylum Streptophyta; class Magnoliopsida; order Asterales; family Asteraceae; genus Chrysanthemum; species Chrysanthemum seticuspe. The sequence goes on along the minus strand of BPTQ01000005.1, from coordinate 342,481,119 downwards.
CGGGAGTAGAATTATATCTTGAACTTTATTTCGCCCTCATTTTTTCTAGTTTATTTTGAAAAATTATGCCATTTTTTACATTTTGACATGTTTTTCTGAACCTAACTAGATTAGACCTTAGCCGAGCACATACAACCCTTGATATTAAATGGTGAGATTAGCCTTATCCGTTTCCTATATTTTACCCAAATCCACCAAATTATGAGTGTGCCGGTAGCTTGTAAACTTTAGAACTTGGCCTTTGCATCATTTCGAGACCATAAACGAGGTATGTTGAGTTAGCTAGATGTATTTGAACTTTTCAGTTTTAGAAGGCAGTATTATAGGATTATCACCCAAACAGCCTACCATTGTGAGTCTATCGATTAGTCACCTCGACTTTTCGACCCCCATGTGAAACCCTTTTGTTGCACTCCCCTTTAGCGCAAGATACCCCTAGATACACCCTTCTGAGCCATTCATTTCATTTTTTCACCCCAATATATTATTTCGTTACACCCTTACACCTTAGCCTACCCTGTAGTCTTTATTTGTAATTGGGAAATCATCATTTGCTTAAGTTCAAGGTTCGAGTGGAAATGTTTGGAAATCACGCTTTCATCAACAACAATTATGAAGATCATTGAAGACCCCCCGAATTCCCATTGTTCATCTCAAGTGGGGGGATGTTATGTTATCATGTATGTTCAAAAAAAAAGTCGAAAAAAAATAATATATATATATATATATATATATATATATATATATATATATATATATATATATATATATATATATATATATATATATATATATATATATATATATATACTAGTGTCAAAACCCGTCCGATGGACGGGTATGACTTATTATTATCGTTGACATATTTTACTTTAGCAAAGAATGCTGGTAAAAATGACTTATTATCGTTGAGATAATTTAAACCAACGGTTGGAACATCTACATGTAAATTGAGAAGAAAGATTTCCATTAAGACATAGAAATGTGATAATGATGTACGTAGTGTAACCATGATAATTAATATAAAAAAATTTAACGTAACGAACCTGTAAGTAACATAAGTAAGGTCGAGAGACGCAATTGCTAAGTTGTGATACAAGGTTTATCCAATTCACTGTAATTTCATACTGAACCTTCAATTTCAGTTTGTGGGTGAAAGCAAGCGCACATTAGGAATTGGGATTAGGCACCGATATTATTATTGAATGCATTAAGAACGAAAAGAAATAAAAGTTAGCTTTTATTCAACAATTAAAAGATAAAAAATTTATTATAAGAATATAGTATATTATTTAGTACACAAAAAAAAATTTCAAGTCTAATCCCGCAACCATACACATGCATCAACTAATTCACAGCATCATACAAAAGGCTCAACCACGTTTGTGAAGTCTGGTACAGTAGGCTGTATTTGAGAACATGTGAAAAAAAAACCTTTAATTAAGATAGCTTCGCATTAAGGAAAACAAAATAAGACCAGAAAATGGCTGCAACATAATCTAGTGGGAAGGTGAATTATGTGGATGAATCTGTAATAACAAAACAAATTTAAAAAAAAAAAAAAAAAAAAAAAAAAAAAAAAAAAAGAGGTGGCAAAAAATTACATATAGCAGTTCCTACTGCGGCTTTGGTGTAGTTGGTATCGTCTGTATGCATCCACATTATATATTTGCTTGTATTCTCATTATATGTTACTTTTGGTCGTTCTAATACATTATACTTGTGAAGATCATGTGTCTCTTCTTTTTTTTTTTTTTTTTTTGCTGCTAGAACTATATCCTCGTTTTTCCATGTCCAAATATCTTTGGAATAATAGCAACCTACGCCTATGGTGCCAACTTGCAAGAAAACGATACTGCATTATTAGTTTTGAAGTTTTCTTGAAATGATGAAGACAATGATGCATTTGAAACCAACTAATGGTAGGTTAGCATTAATATTGCATTAGAGGTGGGAAATCAGCAGATTAGACAGGTTGGATAATAGATCAATATGGACCTTGGTCAAAATGGGTCATTTTTAGTGTGGGCTCATGGGGGCAGATCAATCTGGCTGTAAATTTCATTGATCTGTTTTGGACTTCTTCTTTATCACTAACTAATGCTATCACAATAATAATCCAAGTTTTTCAAATAAAGCCATATATGAAGCTGCAAACATTAAGAAAAAAATGATTTCGACCCGTATGACCCATGTGACCAATTCGAGTTTAGCTAAAAATATTAGTTGGCTCAACTCCATGAACTTACTATTTGTAGGATATATAGGTACGACTCAGCTGTATGAGTCTTAGAACTTGGCCATTCTAAGAAAACAGGAAAGCCGAAAGTCCAATAGGACATCCTTGTAGAAGTTTTTTTGGTCAACTACTTAAAACTTTAACCTTCAAGTTAAGAAAAAGCAAATAGGTTAATATTTTCCAGTATCTCATTAGTCCAGTACCTATCAACGATAAATATACCAACTGATTGAAGCTATAAGTTACGTATTATATTTCATCTATTAAATAAGAACACAAAGAAGCATATAAGCTCTGTATCAGCCTTTTTTTTGTCATACTGTCATACTGCATCAAATAGATTAAAACTTGCTACTTATTAGTCCTTTACTTAGATGAAAACCGCAGAGAATTAGCTAAAGTCCAATATCATATATAACCAAGAACACATATTCGATAGCTCAATCTTACATAATGAAGGTTAAAATACTAACCTGAGCTATTGCCTTTTTGTGAGCATGGTAAGGGGCCCATCTTTATATTCACCGTACCAATAGTATGTCCTGGATCGTTCATCATCCAAAATACCACCTCCATGAGCTTGAATCAGATTCCCCTCAGTATCAAACCATATATTACCGGGATGATAAACTTGCTAAGTTTTACTTAGCGTATGGTAAGGGATATCCACTTTTGATTTAGTCAATTCATTTGAGCGATACAATTTTTTTTATGAGATTTTCTTCTGCATTAACTAAGTCTGCTCATATGATAACGGTATTTGCTCTTAGGATTTTGCATAAGCAAATCAAGAAACTGAATGACCTAAAAGAAGACCCACAAATATTGGGATTGTTAGATCCTTTTGTTGGATTGCTATACAGTGGTTTGAGCTCCAAGTATGAAGATATAACATCTTCATCTCTTATGTGTCTTTCAATTCTTCTGAAGTTTTGGTTACCGTAAAAACTTATTATGTGTAGATCACTACTACCCCTTATCAAAATGTTGTCATACTGACAACACATAACTTGGTATAGTGAAGCTATCGATGTAGGCCACGTTGATATTTGTGAAAGCTAAATGGTGGCCTAAATTATGCTCTATGGGCATGACTTATGAATATTGTTTGCATATTTTTATAGCGAAAGAAGGGTGGTAAATAATTGTAGGATCAATAGGCACCTGTGAAAAGTCAAATTGGTCAATCAGAAACCCTCTAAGGAAATGCAGAAACCCTCTAAGAAGGGTGGTAAATAATTGTAGGATCAATAGGCACCTGTTAAATTGTGCTCTATGAAATGTGCACTACACAATGATATGAAATGCAGAAACCCTCTAAGGAAAAGAACTCGTACGTTTATGATCATGTCGGGGAATTTCTCAGCAAGGTCTTCAATGCTGGTTCCTCCCTCTTGGCAGGCAATGATAAGATGCAGAAGTAAAGGCCATGTAAGCAGCAAATTGTGTGTGTGTGTGTGTGTGTGTTTTAAGAGAGAAGTTAAAAGAAAAAGGCTTTTAATGTTATAAACAGTGCATTTGTTCAAGTACTAACAACTGCTAGAAAATCAGTGTGATCCACTTCCATGTCAAAGACATCATCAAGATAGTACGAAAAACCATCTACATCCATGTCAGTATCATAAGTCTGGTTCGCCACCTCGCGTGTAAAGGGGTTGACTTGGTTGTTTTGAGGTGTGATGTCTTTGACTTCCCGAAAGATTTTCCCAATTACATTTCCAGATAGCCTTATTCCTACCTTTAATCACCTTAAACCCTTACCTAGGACGACTTTCATTTGCTTCACTATAGGTAGTCTCAGCATTTGGTGGTTGTAGTTGCTGCTACGAAAATCTATTTCCAACTGAAAGATCAAGGCAAATAGCATCATTTGCTTCTGTCTTCATCGTTGCATTTCCTTTTACTTTCACTGATGCCGGTCCTGCAACATCACGGTTGCTGCTACTACTGGAAGTAGGTAAATCGTGGTGGTGTTTCCCCTCATACGTTGTAATGACAGCTATAGGGTCATGAGATGCCCTCACTATAGATGTGAATAATGTCAACGCCGCAAGGATAACTATACCTCACTTCTGATAACCGTACCTCACTTCTGGTTTAAATACTCATACAAACCAAACAGTAATCCATGATAAAGGGCATCATTACCATCAGATCCTAGCGTCTTCGTGTGGACATCAGCTAACTTATTAAATTTTTTCTTAATTTGAAGTTAAAGAGTTGACAAGGACCCCATTAGTTCCATTCAAGCCCTACCAAATCCATAGTTTTGTGTTGAAGTTAGGAAGCTCATTAAACAACAGATTAACATGATTTACTCAGTTTCAGCAACCAGTAAGTTACCTTTTCTTCAAGTTCCTTCAAAACCCCCGACATTCCATTGCACAACAATCTGTGATTGACAAGAACATGACAATAACAAAATATGTGCATACACATATCATTATTTGCTAACGCCAATTACATCACCACTGCGCATCCTTTTGCGCTTCAATCCCTGGCTTTCTTCTTCCTCTTCCGCTTCCTCCACGTGCTCTGCCGCTGCTTGCGCAGGTTGCACTGGGGGGGAGGGAACTATAGGACTTGGCACACTCTGCAAGGGTGTTGCTTCTAGCGCAACGGACGAGCTCTCCTCTGCCTCTCCTAGGTCCAGCTCAAGGGTACGCCCTGCTGCCGCAACAAGTACAGGATCTTCTCCCTCCTTTAGCGGACGTGTTCCCACTTCCACTTGTATCGGCTTCGCCAGTTGCACAACGCTGAACAAATCCATCTCTGCGCAACAACAAAGAAACACAAATAGTTTACGACAAGTACGAAGAAAAAATAGTAAATAACTTACAGTAATATAACTCAACGGGGTACGAAAGAATGAGCACCCACCCTGACCATCCGCGCCTAAGAAGATTGGAACTTCTTCTGAACTTCCAAAATAGTTGCGGCTAATGCCAATATGCACCAAGAACTCCTCAGGGTAGGAGTTAATGCGGATGCGGTTGGCATTTATTGTGTCCGCATCCTCCGCATTATATGATCCGGGGATGGGGCGCTCATCCTTTGGCAGTGTCCCCTGGGAGTAAAAATCAAAACGAGAAGGAAAGCACGCGTCGTCGACCCAAAAAAAGGTTTCTCTCCAATTTCTGAGCGCATCTAATTTTTTCGTATAACATTGGAGTCGCCCAGGGCGTTTCGCGAAGGATACCCACCCGTGTGACCACGTGGTGTGGTAAAAGGCGCGGAACAGGTGGATGATGGGGTTAATGGCCAATACGCGGCAGTTCACCTCAAAATTGGTTAGTTTCGCTGCACCTATGCAGCGCAGCTGGGATATGTGTATGCGGTAATAGTTCAATACATCACTCAAGAATAACGATATGGGTATACGCTGATTTGCGAATTCGAAGAAACGCGTATATACCCCAATCTTCCCATCGGGAAAGTCTGCTATTGACGCATTCGCAGCCGGAACTTCCGGATGTACTGCACTGGAATATAGTAATCAGACGCAAACTATAGAAGTTCCTCCTCCGTTATGTCTGACGTGAAATCCGATAATACCTTAACCATGATCTTGTTTTTCTAACAGAAAACAAAAGCGCACGCGCGGTTACCTTGTGAATATTAAGGTATGGTGGCTGGAGATGTTTAAAGTTGTGGTAATAGCGGATAATGTTTTCTTTTTACTATGGGAAGGAATGGTGAAAATGAAGCGAAGGGTTATATAACCTCCCTCATCCACGTGATGAGTGACACGTGGACCCCACCAACCCTAACTATGTGGTTGAGATTGCTTGATGGGACACGAGTGCAGTAACTTTCCCCCGACTTACGAGGCGCCCATTTTTTAATCTAATGTCTAGATACAATGTACCGGTTGGTATATTTTTATGGCTTCTTGGCTACGCTTCGAAGTTTTTTGATGACTACGGTTATTAGTCTAGCATCCGCAGCTAGTCACTACGCATACTAGACTGGGGGGACATGATGACGTATAGTCTATATCCGGGTCACGAACCCGACTAAGTCCAACACTAATTTAGCCCGGTACGAACTGGGCTACGCTGATTAGATGTTTGGGCTCACGAAAGCCCAAGCCCAACTCTATTTACGAAATAGATATCGGGTATCTCCTAAATATAAAGATAATCATTCCCAACCGACTTAGGCGGGATACGCCGAAGGTTGAGGAACACGGAACCAACAAGGATTCCGTGTGTATATAAAGGGAATCTCATCCCTCGTTTAAGGTACGATCTACAAACCCTAACTCTCCTTAAACCCTAAACCGATTACTTACTCTCACGCCGGAGGATAATCGTGGGAGACAATCCCACGGTAAGTCTAACGGTGTTTTCTGTCTCTTAGTGCGCAGGTCTCAAGCAACGATTCTCAATTTGTACGAGAGCCGGAGCTCCAAATAAGGAACGTCCAACTTTTGTATCAACAAATTTGGATTAGCCATAAAATATGATCTCTTATTAATTAATATACGTACGGGTTGAATATTGTCACTTGAGACTTTTTATTCTCGATATATATAAGTGGTTTGTTGCACTTTAACATGAAGATACCGATATACTCTCTCCCTGCCAAAATTATTGTCCCGTATTGACTTTTTTAGTCTTTCTACTTCAACTTTGACCATAATTATTTTCGTTTGTGTTATATAATACTTGATGAAAAATATATGAATGTATTGGGTTTTAATTGTATTTTTTATTGGTATAATTTTCATCAAGTATTATATAACACAAATAAATATATTAATGGTCAAAGTTGAATAAGAAAGACTGGTCAAAGTCAAACTGGACTATAAAAATGGGACGGAAGGAGTATATGTTATTTAATACTGATCTTGGGCATTAACATTTAACCATGTGGGTATTTTATAAGAGAAACTACATGAGGTTGCTAAGCGGTTTTGGTTAGACATTGCGTCGCATTTTTTGTGGGTTCAATATTGTGCTCCAAAGATAATTGCTCAACTTAATAAGAGTGAATTACATAAATCGTCCTTGTGGTTTGGTCAAAATAACGGATTTTGTCCTTATACTTTTTTTTCAGTGCGTTTCGTCCCTGTGGTTTACAAATCTTACGGATTTTGTCCCTCGTCCAAAAATGTCCGTTAAGTGTTTTGCGCTGTTAGTCCTTCGTTAGTGCAGTTCGTTAAGTGTTTTGCACCGTTAGTCCTTATTTTTTAAAATGTAGTTCTTCCCAATTAGTCCCTCCGTTAATAATAGTTATCGCCCAATTTTTTACGTTTTTGTCCGTTTTTATCCGTTTTCATTCGTTTTTATCCGTTTCCCCTCCCCCCGTTTTTTTCGTTTTTCGTCCGTTTTTTACGTTTTTATCCCTTTTCGTCTGTTTTTATATGCTTTCGTCTGTTTTTTACGCTTTTGTCCGTTTTTGTCTGTTTTTTATCCAATTTTGACCGTTTTTTTTACATTTTTATTCGTTTTCGCCTGTTTTTTTACGTTTTTGTCCGTTTTTTTCCGTTTTCGCCCGTTGTTTTACGTTTTTCTTTCGTTTTTAAAAAATTTTCCAAAAAAAAAAAATTGGAAAAAAAATATTTCCGAAAAAAAAATTGAAAAAAAAAAATATCAAATTAAAAAAAAAATTGAATAATAAATTTCAAAAAAAAAAATTTGAACAAAAATATTTTTTTTCAAATATTTTTTTCAAATATTTTGAAAAAAAAACGGACATATTTAAAAAAAAAAAAAAAAACATATTTGAAAAATATTTTTTTTATTCAAAATTTTTTTTTGAAATGGAAAAAACATACCAAAAACCGATAAAAACGTACGAAAAACGGACAAAACGTAAGAACAACAGACAAAACATAAGAAAAACGGACAAAATGTAAGAAAAACGAAAGAAAAACGTAAAACAACGGGCGAAAACGGAAAAAAACGGACAAAAACGTAAAAAAACAGGCGAAAACGAATAAAAATGTAAAAAAAACGGTCAAAATTGGATAAAAAACAGACAAAAACGGACAAAAGCGTAAAAAACAGACGAAAGCATATAAAAACAGACGAAAAGGGATAAAAACGTAAAAAACGGACGAAAAACGAAAAAAAAAAACGGGGGGAAAACGGATAAAAACGAATGAAAACGGATAAAAACGGACAAAAACGTAAAAAATCGGGCGATAACTATTATTAACGGAGGGACTAATTGGGAAAAATTACATTTTAAAAAGTAAGGACTAACGGTGCAAAACACTTAACGGACTGCACTAACGAAGGACTAACAGGGCAAAACACTTAACGGACATTTTTGGACGAGGGACAAAATCCGTAAGATTTGTAAACCACAGGGACGAAACGCACTGAAAAAAAAGTATAGGGACACAATCCGTTATTTTGACCAAACCACAAGGACGATTTATGTAATTCACTCACTTAATAATAGATCCAAACGCTAAGATATCCGATCAGCCCTAGACGTTTTTAGTTATTGAAGATCGTTGTAAAATTTTTGGCTTTAGTTTTGTAAATAAGATGAGCAAGAACGATAGATAAATACTTTAAATCTATGACACATCAAAATGACATAAGTATCATATTGACGGGTTTGGCTTTCCTTGTTTTACCGTTATTAGAAAAACGTAGGATTAGAAAGGTACATCATTAAAAAAGATACCCACGTAATTTGTTTTTTATTTTCCACCTGCAGTAAGTTTATTTCTTGGTTGGTCAAACATAAATCCATGCCCAACACCTCATTGAAGATGTGTTGGTCATGATCAACCGGATCCCTTTGTTTCTCTAACCCACAAACAAGATGGCCGGCCATGGAATTTCTAATGCAAATCACTACCAAACCCACATACATACAAATCATAACCTAACCCAAAACACGAATTTCTAATGCAAATCGAACTAGAAAGGGTTCGTCTAAAGATCTTGAACAACATTGTACGAATAAAACACGGCCATCAGATCTATTAGACGGTGATGAACATAATGTTAACCCCCATGGGGTGAAAACTTTGTGAGAACATAATTGTTGACCTTGTGTCTTCTCTTGTGTTTTCTGCAAGATGTTACATGTGACCAAAGGCTTGTCCCAATTATACCACTTGTTGTGTGAGAAGCTTTCAACTAATTATGTGTTTGTCAACGAGGTTTATGAGGCTTATGGGGACTTGAGTTTTTAAAATAAGCCGGCTTATAAAATAAATCTTGTTTGTCATATATAAGCTTATGGAAGCTTATATAAACCATAAGCTTCAATAAGCCCAAGCCCATTGAAAAGGGTTTGAGGGTTTATAGCTAGTTAAATGACCTAAATACCTTTAAGAAAAATTGGATTATCAATCAGAAGCTGGAAATAAATTTTGATTTTAATTTGATGTATTTTTTATACGATTTTGCATTAATAAGCCTCAATTACAATTAATTTGACAAAAAGTTTTATAAAAATATAAGCCTCATCTTTCGACTTATAATATAAGCCCCAGCCCCGACCCCTTGCGCCAAACATACCCTAAATGGTTCGTCCTGCCTAGGAAATATGAGATAGTTTGTGATGTATATTGCGAAATAGTTATTTGTCGTTCTAAAAAAATTAACACCACACGTGAAAGAACCACACTACCCTGTTGAGTTAGTGGTAAGGATTAAACTTGCAACATAACCAAATCACAAGGACGGTTTTTACTGTTTACTCTTGCACATAAGTATTCTTTAAGTATAAAAATAAAATAAAAATGACAAATAAGAAAAAGTTAGATTTCTAATAACTTTAAAACATGAAAACTTCGTTCTAACTAATAGACTTAACATTAAATGAACCGAGGGTAACAAGAAAAACTCATGTGCGTAATAGTTGTTTGTTTTATAAAATTGTTTGATAACATATTTGTATTAGTGATCATATGGCGTAAGAGAGAAGTAGTTTTCAGTTTAATAAAATTGTTAGGTAACATAGTTGTAAGAGTGATTATAAAGATGAACACTAACGATAAACGCTTCTCAAATAACATTTTAAATTTACTATATTTAAGAAAAAAAAACAAGTTATTAAACACTCATTACCATGCAAGCTTCCAATTTTACATGCTTCTAAAAGCTTTTAAAAGCTCTTTGCCAAAGGTACCTCCGTCCCAAAATAAATGTCAGGTTTATTGTTCCACTTTGATCGTAAATATTTTTATTTGTGTTATATAATATTTGATGCAAAATATATGAATGAATTGGGTTTCAAATGTATTTTTATTGATATAATTTTTATTAAGCATTATATAACACAAGTCCCAAAATAGATGTCAGGTTTAGTGTTCCACTTTGATCGTAAATATTTTTATTTGTGTTATATAATATTGAAGAAATATATTTGGAAAATCGGGTTAAGAGGCTTACCGAGTGCCTTGGGTACTTGACTGGTTGGAGGCACTGCATAAGATCCATGATCGATTTACTTGAAGTTTGTGTTTCGCAATATCATGTTTTTGTTGAAAATGAAGTATTAAAACAAAAACAACTTGAAAATGTAAGTGAAGCTAAAACCGAAAAGTTGAAAGTTCAATCATTCATTGAGTTCATGCGGGAACGATTCAGTTCTTGTGCATTGCCACTCAGAAAGTGCATGCTTACATTTATGACTCATACCCCTAGAAGTTTTTTGATGGACTATAATTTCTAGAATATGATATATCTTTTGGACAATTTAATGTCTTTTGAATCATTGTTGTTTCAAGATGGTATGGTTTCGGAAGAACTTGAGGGCCTTTTCTCTTCTAAACCGTTGCCATGTGACTTTGTTGAGTCAGGGGATACATCGTCCATCAATTTTATTAGAACCTCGTTTCTATCTGTTTTAAAATCTTTGGAAATTTCTCTACACCGGCTCGGTCTTCCAAGTGTATTGATCAAATATGCAATAAAGGACTTTTGTTTTCAAAGAGCGTCTCTTATCTTTTGCACAACATCTACTTCTTACAAGTTGCATACTGTCGACATGGAGCCTTTGGATATATTGGTCATCGATGAGGCTCCACAATTGAAAGAGGAGAGTCCACCATCCCCCTTCAACTTCCTGGAATGAAGCATGTTATTCTTATTGGAGACGGGTGTCAATTACCTGCGATGGTAACCAGCAACGTAAGTATATAGTTCTTTCTTAAATTTGAATTATTTTGTTTTAACTTTTAATCATTTTCTGATGCATGAATGTTTGCAGACGGTAAACCCTTTGTGAATATGTCAGCATACTGATAACGAGAAGGTACATGCAGGACCCGAACTTGACCAGTGGCAACCAAGTCTCTAACAAAATGAATGTCAATCTCAATATGTTTAGTACGCCGATGCTAAACTGAGTTAGATGACAGATAAATAGCACTAACGTTATCACAGTAGACAAGTGTAGTGGAAGATAACGGAGTGTGTAGCTCGAGAAGTAAATTCCGTAACCAGCAGGTTTCGGCAACAGCGTTGGCAACCCCACGATACTCTGCTTCTGCACTAGAACGAGAAAGAGTCGGTTGCCGTTTAGAAGACCACAATAGGAGGTTGTTGCCAAGAAAAACACAGTAACCTGAAGTCGATCTTCTAGTAGTAGGGCAACCAGCCCAATCCGCATCAGAATATGCAACCAATGATGAAGTAGACGAAGCAAAAAACTGTAACCCATAATCTAAGGTACCCCGAACATACCGCAAAATCCGTTTGAGAGCTGAAAAATGGGGCTCTCGAGGGTCATGCATATGAAGGCAAACCTGCTGAACTGCATAAGTTATATCTGGGCGAGTAAAAGTGAGATACTGAAGAGAACCTGCAATACTCCTATATAAAGAAGGATCAGATACCGGATCACCATCATCCCCCAGTTTAGACTCAGTTTTGATGAATGGGTGAAATGAAGGGAGGTATGATGTCGGGTATATCATCTAAAAAGTTGTATGTTGGTGCTGGCGTTGGTGGAGATTGTCCATAGGGGAAGACGGTTTCATCGAATGTGACATGTCGAGAAATGATGATTTTATTAGTGCGTAATGTAAGGCAACGATACCCACGATGATTAGATGCTTGGCCTAAGTAAATTACGGGTGTGGCACGAGGTTCAAGTTTGTGATTAGGGTATGAGTGAGGATAACATAGCCACCCAAAAGTGCGTAAAAGGCTATAAGCTGGGTTTTGTTTAAACATGAGGGTGTAAGGAATTTCGTTGGCAATGGTTGTGGAAGGTAAGATGTTGATTAAATGAACAGCCATGTTTAAGGCTTCAAGCCAAAAAGTAGGTGGAAGGTTGGCTTGGAAAAGTAGGGTTCTACGTTCAGACTTGCCATTTTGTTGTTTAGTTTTTTTGGGCGTGAGAAACGAAATTGTATGCCGTTGTCAGCAAAAAGTTTATGGAGGTTACGGTTATCGAATTCACCGCCATGATCACACTGAAGAGACCAAATTTCACACTTAAACTGAGTGTGAACGTAGTTACGAAAGAACATAAATTTAGATAGCATATCAAATTTATTAATTAAAGGATACACCCAAACAAAATGCGAATAATGATCCAAAAATAAGACATAGTATTTAAAACCCGACATGCTCGGTATTGGTGAAGTCCAAATATCCGAGTGAATAATGTCAAAACATGCAATTAACAACAGTATTGGAACTAACAAATGGAAGTCTAACGTGTTTGCCAAGCTGATAGGCATGACAAAGCACGGGAGGCTTCTCTTTATTACATGAAATGAAATTATTTGAAACTAGACGACGTAACACTTCGCTTCCTGGATGTCCAAGACGTTGATGCCACGTATGTTGACTGACTAAAAGAGCTCGAGGAATGGGAGACGGAGCTGTGATGGGATAAAGGTCCCCCGTGCTATCACATCGGAGAAGCACCCGTCGAGTCATGAAATCTTTAACAGAAAAACCAAACGGATTGAATTCGACAGTGCAAGTATTGTCACAAACAAATTGACGGACAGATATAAGATTTTTGACAATATTAGGGGTAATAAGGATGTTATTTAAGTAAAGAGGTCGAGAAGAAGTAGGCAAAATGCTACGACCCGTGTTGGTGACGGGAATGGTATGCCCGTCACCAACCGCTACAGATGGATACATGCAAGTATTAAAAGTGTTACTAAGACTATTAACAGATGCATTTAAATGTCAGCTCGCACATGTATTCATGTTCCAGGCACCAGTTGTGGGGTCGTGTGGAGTCATGGCACTAAAAACATGTGGTGATCCCGAAGGATGTTGAACCGGAACCTGTTGACCCAAACCATGTGTACCCGAAGCTTGTTGGCCCAATGTAGAAGACCGTTGGGCTATTGCACTATTAAAAACATATGCTGCATGTTGGGCCTGAAAAACATTAAATCCTAGTGGGCTTGTCATGTTGATGCCGTATCACGTTCACAAAATGCTAAACCAAAACTTTTTTTTTTTATTCGAATACTAATCAAATGATGGATTTTTTTTTTTTTTTTTTTTTTTTTTTAAGCTGTCGAATAGCACCAAAACTAAAAGTGAAAGAGTTTTACTAAAACCTGCCTTCTCTTCTCGTGCGTACAATAGCCACCAAAAGGACCCCCTTTTTGTTTTTCTATTAATTAGCCCTCAAAATGTGTACACAATATAAAGGAATTAATTCCTTGATGGCTAAAGGAATAAATGATGGCACTTAAAATTCCCTAATACTCCTTTTTCTTTTCGTGATGCTAATAAAAGTGAAGAACAAGGAACCAATGTCAAGCCAAGACTAAATTAAAGCAGTAACTGATGTTGAACCAATGAAAACATAAACGTGACCCAAGCACGTATTTGAACACTCGTGACCTTAGCACGATTAGATAACTTGTGACCTTTTAACGCACAAGTAACGGTACCAAACGTGCGGATTGTGACCTAGCACAAATCACCAACACAATAACACATACGATCAAAGAAATTTGATGGCTGAAAAAAAAAATTTAGAGCGGCTATTATAGGGTTTGGTGGATCGGTATTACGACTGTGATACCATGTTGATAAATGAGATATGATGGGATAAGAATGTATTGAATTGATTGATTCTTGTCTGCAAATACATGGAACATATAAATACACATATGGAGAATATTCTAGAGTCGGGCTTAGAGCCCGTTACACATAGACAGTCCATATAGCGGGCTAACATGAATTGGGTTTCAGATGTATTTTCATTGATATAATTTTTATTAAGCATTATATAACACAACTAAAAATATTTAAGGTAAAAGTTGAATAAAAAAAACTCAAAAAAGTTAAACCTGACACCTATTTTAGAACGGAGGGAGTATTTGTTATTTTGATTGTTTTCTAAATGGGTTACAATTTAAAAACCAAGTTGAACCCATTAGTTAAATAAGTTAGTCGTATTAACCAAAATCCATCTATACTTATTACTCGTATCAAGTATCAAAAATTATTATTTAATGAATAGTAATTTATAGCTTATCCTCTTTAACTTTCTTTAATCTTTCACTTTCTATTTAAACTTATGTAACTATTAATTTTTTTCTTAATTTTAATTACCAAAAGTTTAACTTTTTTTTATCATTTTTTGAGCTTTGTAGTTTATATTATTGGTGTGGTGGTTGAAAACATGTTATTATTATACCCAAAACCGCGAGTTCAATATACAATTCTTATCTATACTACATATAAAAGAAAAACGGTCAAATTTTGAAAAGTGAAATGTTGAAAGTCAAAGGTGAGAAATTTATGGTGTAACTAATACTCTTATCAAAACACCCTATTACTTAAAAGTACAATAATTTATTCATATTGTACAACCAATTAAAAGTATCACTACTACTTATAATGCACAAACGACTCTCTCTCTCCTATTTAATTTTCAGACTTTCAGACTTGCAAGTAATAAAGCATGATGTACAACACATTAAAGCACAAAATTTTCAGACTTACAAGCAAATAAGCATAGTGTACAACACTTTAATGCACATATTAAAAAAAACACCACATTAATACTATTAAAGTGGTCAATTAATACACTATTTAATTCACCCCTACACCAAAATAAACAACAATTTAATCACAATGTACAATTTAATCAAGCTACTAAGCCAAACAAACACTAAAAAATTATTAGGAGACATAAATAAAAAATTGTTGCAGAGGCTACACAAATTTTTCCGGCGACCACACTTTTTTCCGGCAACGACACAAATTTTTCCGGCGACCACAAATTTTTCCGGTGACTGTTATAAAAAAGTTATAACACCGACGCGTACCCAACCAATGCACGTATAAATTATGAACTCCACCAGAACGGGACTCGAACTAGGATGCATAAAAATCAACATAAAACGATCACCAGGGACTGCTCAAAACCACGATCCCCACCAAATCTGTTGTTTTCCCCTCTTGATTAACTCATAGCACCGATTAGTTTTTAGGGTTTAATGGTTTTGGTTTGTGTCGTGTGGAACAGAAAAGGAGCAACACTCTTTGTTTGTTTTGCTGCTTTTAGTCGCATGAAGAAGAAAAAAAAACGTTTCTGATGAAGGACCAAAAGGGGAGCGTGTATAGGTTTAAGTTAGGAAACAATTAAATGGATTAATTGTGATTTAATGGTGATTGATATAGATGTCGTGATTGTTGGCTGAAAAAGAGGAATTCTTACCCTTAACATTGAGAGTTGATGGGCCAAAAATACAAACGTGTAGCAAATTTTAATTTAGAAGGAAATGTAGTTTTTTTTTTATTTGTTACTAACTTAGGTTATCTCTATCTCTACTACTTATAATGCACCAATGAATCTCTCTCTTATTAAATTTTCAGACTTTCAGACTTGTAACTAATTAAGCATGATGTACAAAGGATCTTCCGTCCCTGGTTGTGTATAAATTCAGGTTTGGGGTTTGGTATGTATGGCTGAATCTTAAAGTGTAAGGATTGGATTTTGGTTTGGGATGTTGGTGTTGTATGGCTTAATCTTAAAGTGTAAAGCTTGGTTAGTAAGGGCCCGTTTGGTATGGGGTAATTATTATTCAAAACCAATGTTTGGTTAAATTTTTGGTTCGTGTATTTTACTGCAATGAATCAAAACAGTGGCAAAAGCAATTCCCTTGAGTGAAGGCTGGATTTGTAAAAGGTGTGGGTCCATCTTCTTTTTTTTGTCTACACTTATCTTTTAAAATAATATATCATAATATAAATTAATATAAAATATTTAATATATACTTTTAAATATTATTTTCTCTCTCCTACCTCAAATCCAAATCCAAATCCTAAACCAAATCCTAATCCAAATCCAAATCTTAATCATAAACCCACTTACAAACCAAACGGGCCCTAAGATTTGGGCTTGATCGGATTAAACTTGGGCTTCGGGTTAAGTTTGATTGCTTTGGGCTGCATCATTCTTTGAAAGAATTTTGGGCTGAAATTTTTATCCTCATTTGGTCAATAAATACAATTAATACAGTTATTAAAACGCCCCTTACATAAGAAATACAAATTATCAAGCATATTATACAACCAAATTAAACACAATTCATGCATTAAATTTCACTACTACAAATAATAAAGCACATTATACAAATATTCAAGCTCGAACGGGCAACGGGGTAAATGGGCTTAAACCCGAACGGGCGCGGACTAAACGGGCTCGAGCCCGAGCAAACACGGGCCAATGGGTTCGAGCCCGAACGGGCACGGAGTATACGAAATTCTTGATATCCGTAAATTTATTGTTAAAAAGAACATAATAAACTAAAATACATTATTCATCGAAAATTTTTATTTCAGGGTACCCGCCGCTGCAACGCGCGGGTACCCTGCTAGTATCTACCAAATTAAAAACAACCAATTAAAACACTCACAATAAAATTTTCACAATGTACAATTTAAACAAGCTACAACATAATCCAAAATATAAAATAATTAAACACACTAATTAATGTTATTTTTAAAACACCCTAAAATGAAAAGTACATGTTATTATACACATTATACAAATTAATAAAATACACAAAGTTTCATACAAGCTAACAAGTTGATGGTACATATAGTTTTGAAAATCGGACAAGACCAATGGGTTCAACCAGGAACCTGTGTCGCCACCGGTTCGGCTAACCAATAAAAGCTATCCGAAAATGAACCAGAGATAACCCGTTGAAACCGATACAAACCGGTGAATCAGGTATCATCGAGATCTATTTCTACGGTTAATCGTCACAGGATACTCGCCGCCGCAACGCACAGGTACCATGCTATACTACATATAAAGGAAAAATCAAAAAGTAAAAAAGTGAATAGTTGAAACTAAAAAAAGAAATGTTTGAAAGCATATATTTCAAAAGTAAACTATTAATACATATCGAAAACCGGGTTGACCCGGGACTGACCTGGTTTAATTTGACCTGTTTTTGACCCAACCCGTCGGGTTGACTCGGTTTAAATCGACCCGTTTTTCGACCTGAACTGTTTAACCGGTTGAACCACCTGGGTCGAACCGGGTTTCAAAACATTATGTTTAATCCTAAAATCTCCGAACTTTTATTTATAAACCTTTTTTTTAATACAAAACGATATGTCGTTATAAAATCCCGTTGCTATACACGGGTACTCGTCTAGTCTTTTTATAAAGAGAATCTTATAGAAATATTGACATTTAACTCATTTATTTTGGCGTTGCAGATTATCCCCGATTTTTATAAACAAATTTTTAAGTTGGGTAGGGTATCATTTCTTAAAAAGCCACAAATAGCGGGAATGGTATATTAGTCAATGTTTTAAAAATCGGGTTTTTAATCGACCCGGTCGAGTCACCGGGCACCGGTTCGACCGCCGGGTCAACCCGGTTTTTCATTTTTTATTATTTTATTTTTTCTGACCGGGTCAACCGGTTTGATCACCGGGTCAACCGGTTCGACCGCCGGGTCTAACCGGGTCAACCCGGTTTTAATAAAAAAAATTTGAAAAAAACCAAACCCGGCCGGGTTTCATGACCCGGGTCACTCAAAACCCGGCGGGTCTAACCGGTTGACCCGGTTTTAGAAACCCGGGTTTTTTGACCCGTTTTAGTGGTCGGGTACCGGTCCAACCGGTTGAACCGGCCGGGTCGACCGGGTTTGAAAACATTGATATTAGTAGCACATTAACACGTAAGACAACAAATGGCACTACGTCAATGGCTGATCAAGAACAAAGACCAAAACCAAAGAAGTTGAGGAGACTCCATTTTGAAAACCGAATTTCTCTTGATTCTTTCCCAACACTCTTTTTCTTTTTATTCTTTCCCACTTACAAAAAGCTTTGTTATTCTTGGTTCTTGACGCTACATTTTACAAAAAGCTTTGTTATGCTTTGTTATTCTTTCCCAACACTCTTTTTCTTTTTATTAGTACCCTTTTCATTTGGTGAGAAAACAAACAGAACCCATGTTTTTGTTTTGAATAAAGATTGGTTCTTGCATGTTTTTGTAGGTGATGATGGATAAAGGTTCGAAGAAAAGGATTACTCAAGGGGCAGAGAATGTGTTTGGGAAGTTGATATTTTCATGGTCTCTTGATGATATTCTTGATGATCACTTTTTTAAAGACAAGGTCTTTTTTTTTCTTTATGTTTTTTCAATCATTTGTTATGTTAGTTAAGGATTGCTTTGGTTTTGTTTTGATGTTGTACTGTAGTTGTTTATTTACTTTTAGGTCAAAATGAAATTTTTTGTTTTTACTGCTTAGTTTTAAAAGGGTGTTTGGGATTGCCTTGATTTTTTGCTTTATAAGCTGCTTAAACATAAGCACTTCATGAAATACTGCTTGGATTTGTTTATTATATAACAAAATGCAAAAAGACCAAGAATTAACATTTTTAAAGTTTTCAGTTTAATACACTTAATCTAGTGGACTAGTGGTATGTGAGTTGCCCACCAACCTAGAGGTTGTGGGTTCAAGCCTTACTGGAGGCATTTGAGAGATGCGTGTAGAGGTGGCAAAATGGTTGGGTTAGGTTGGGTTGGGCCATGGGTCTTAGATGGGTATGGGTCTATATGGGTATGGGTCTAGATGGGTCACTTGGAAGGATGGATATGGGTATAAATGGGTAAGAGTCGGGTCGGGTCGGGTTTTTTTGGGTTTTGCTAGTTTTTTTTGTTTCATCATGCAACATAATAATTAATTATTGTAAACAAAGACAAAAAGTATTCAATATCAATTTTTTAACGTTTTCGTCAGTTTTTATGCGTTTTCGTCCGTTTTTTTACGTTTTCGCCCGTTTTTTCACGTTTTCGTTCGCTTGTTTACGTTTTTGTCTGTTTTTACACGTTTTCGTCTGTTTTTTTCGTTTTCGTCCATTTTTTAAGGTTTTTATCCGTTTTTGCACTTTTTCGTCACGGGTTTTTTTTTCGTTTTTGTCCGTTTTACACGTTTTCGTCCGGTTTTTTACGTTTTCGTCAGTTTTTAAACGTTTTCGTTCGTTTTTTACGTTTTTGTCCGTTTTTACACGTTTTAGTCTGTTTCTTTACGTTTTTGTCCGTTTAAAAATAGAGGGAAAAGTAAAAAACCAACGAAAACGTATTAAAATAGACGAAAACGTAAAAAATGGATGAAACCGTGTAAAAACGGACAACAACGTAAAAAAATGGACGGAAACGTGTAAAACGGATAAACACGTAAAAAAGAGTTAAATTACGGGCGAAAACGTAAAAAAACCGACGAAAACGAGTAAAAACGCAGAAAACGTAAAAAAGCGGACGAAAACGTGTGAAAACAGGCAAAAACGTAACAAAACAGACGAAAACGTGTAAAAACAGAAAAAAAATAAAAAGGGACGAAAACGTGTAAAAACGGACAAAAACGTAAAAAAACAGACGAACACATGTAAAAACTGACGAAAACGTAAAAAACGGGGTGATAACGTGTAAAACGGACAAAAACGTATAAAAACCTGACAAAAACGTGCAAAAACGTTAAAAAAATTGTCAAAAAATAGACGAAAACGTAAAAAAACAGACGAAAACGTGTAAAAAAGGACAAAATCTTAAAAAACAAAAAAAACTGGCGAAAACGTAAAAAAAACAGACATAAACGTAAAAAAACGGATGAAAACGTGTAAAAACTGACAAAAACGTAAAAACGGACGAAAACGTGTAAAAACTGACGAAAACGTAAAAAACCGGACAAAATCGTGTAAAACGGACAAAAACATAAAAAAAAAACCTGACGAAAACGTGCAAAAACGTAAAAAACTGTCAAAAAGGGACAAAAACGTAAAAAAACAGACGAAAACATGTAAAAACGGACAAAATCGTAAAAAACAGACGGAAACGTGAAAAAACGGGCGAAAACGTAAAAAAACAGACAAAAACGTAAAAAAACGGACGAAAACGTGTAAAAACGTAAAAAAACGAACGAAAACGTGTAAAACTGACGAAAACGTAAAAAACCGGACAAAAACGTGTAAATTGGACAAAAACGTAAAAAAACCTGGCGAAAACGTGCAAAAACGTAAAAAAATTGCCAGAAAAGGGACAAAAACGTGCAAAAACGTAAAAAAACAGACGAAAACGTGTAAAAACGGACAAAATCGTAAAAAAACAGACGGAAGTGAAAAAACAGGCGAAAACGTAAAAAAACAAACAAAAACGGACAAAAACGTAAAAAACATACGAAAACGTGTAAAACGGACAAAAAAGTAAAAAACCAATAAAAAAAAGGACAAAAACATATAAAATGGGACGAAAATGATAAAATTAGACTGTTAGTGATTTTTATAATTTTAGTTAACAATCAACTTAAACAATGTAAATATTGTACTAGACCCATGTGGGTATATTATTAGACCCAACTAAACCCATCAATATTAATTAATTAAAATAAACTATACCCAACTAGTCTATTAAAATAAACTAAACCCATTTAGACTCATCTCATTAAAAAAATTTATCCAACTAGACCCAAATTTAACCATTGGGTCTTAAATTGCCACCTCTAGATGCGTGGTATAGGTTGCGAAAAAATTGCCTTTAAAAAAAAAAAAAAAAAAAAAAAAAAAAAAAAAAAAAAAAAAAGGCATTTCTGGTTAGGTGTTTTAGACTTTTAGGTTAAGATATGATGGTAAAATAGTAAATTTTATCTTAAATAACTATTTTGAAACAAGCATGATACTTGCTAGATTGAAAAGTGCTTATTTTGCCAAAATAAAACAACTATGTAGAAGCAGTTTGGATGATCTAAAACACTTCAAATTAAATGAGCAAAAAATCCAAAAAAAGAAAAAAAAAAAAGTCAATCTCAAACACCCGTTACCAATTTTAGATATGATAATTGATAAATAGGCTATCTTAGTAACCAAAAGCAACATAAGGATCCATCATTAAATTTGCAAAAATTGTACAGACTAATGATATTGAAGTCAAAGTTTGACCTTTTTTTACTTGAGGAGTCAACCAATTGTGTTGTATTGCAGCCGGTTAATTCTGTTTTTTTAATCCAGATTATTGACACCCAGTATCTTTTATTTTTTGTTAGAAAATCAAGTCTCTTAAGCCTCTCCTTAGTACAAAACTGTCTTAAAATCATAAAAACTTGGTTTCATTGCTTAGTTTTATTTGTGCAGATGTATAAACCGATCGGGTTTAGCCATTGAGATCATCTTTATATTAAATGATTCTTTCTGATGACCTGACGCGTTTTTTTTATAGGTGAAGAGCATACCACTTGCTTTTGTGTCTAAAGGAGACTATCTTGGCTCTTTTGTTGATCCTCTGCTTGAGGAAACGCGAGCAGAATTGGCTTCCTCTATGGAGGTCATGTATAGAGCTCCATATGCCGAACTGTGTTTTTTGAATGAGGCCAAAGGTGATGTAAAATGTCTTTATGATATAACCGTTGGTCCATGGAGAAATAGGTTTAATGAACGTGGCAAAGAACCGTACAAAACATTGCCTGGTGATCTGCTTATATTAGCAGACGGGAAACCTGAATCCGTTGCTGATTTGCAGCGTGTGGGGAGAATTTGGTCTTTTGCATTAGTTGATAAAATCAGTGATAAAATCAGTGATGATGACAATGAAGATGATATTAATAGTACTTCAACTAATTTTGAAGTTAAAACTTTTCAAGAAATGGAATTCCAAGACGGGATGTTCATTATTTTCTTAATGAATGTAACAACCCAGAAAAGAATATGGAATTCATTGCATATGAAAGGGAATCTGGATATCATTGAAGAGATTCTTTACTATGATTCCATGGTAAGAATTTGCGCAAACATAACCTTTTATCTTTAACTGGTAATATCATCAACTAATTATTAATTTTGGATATATTTTTACAGGTCAAGGAGGACTGTGATATCTGTAATGTCGTATCCGATGATGTATTTGCTCAAAATTTTGATCCACGTCTTTTGGCTAAGCTGAATGAATCTCAAAAAGATGCAATAGTAACAGCTCTTTGTAAAACTCGCTGTTGTCATAATTCTTCGGTGCAACAGATATGGGGCCCACCGGGAACGGGAAAAACGACAACTGTTAGTTTGTTGCTTCTTATTCTTTTGCAAATGAATCGCAAAACACTTACATGTGCTCCAACAAACGTTGCTGTAGTACAAATAGCCTCACGTGTGCTGAGGTTAGTAAAAGAATCATTCAAAACCACAACTGCAAGTGGTAATACATTTTATTCTGTCGGAGATGTACTCTTGTATGGCAACAAGGAGCGGCTGAAAGTTGGGTCAGATATTGAAGAAATATATTTGGAAAATCGGGTAAAGAGGCTTACCGAGTGCCTTGGGTCCTTGACTGGTTGGAGGCACTGCATAAGATCCATGATCGATTTACTTGAAGTTTGTGTTTCGCAATATCATGTTTTTGTTGAAAACGAAGTATTAAAACAAAAACAACTTGAAAATGTAAGTGAAGCTAAAACCGAAAAGTTGAAAGTTCAATCATTCATTGAGTTCATGCGGGAACGATTCAGTTCTTGTGCATTGCCACTCAGAAAGTGCATGCTTACATTTATGACTCATATCCCTAGAAGTTTTTTGATGGACTATAATTTCCAGAATATGATATCTCTTTTGGACAATTTAATGTCTTTTGAATCATTGTTGTTTCAAGATGGTATGGTTTCAGAAGAACTTGAGGGCCTCTTCTCTTCTAAACCGTTGCCAGGTGACTTTGTTGAGTCAGGGGATACATCGTCCATCAATTTTATCAGAGCCTCGTTTCTATCTGTTTTAAAATCTTTGGAAATTTCTCTACACCGGCTCCGTCTTCCAAGTGTATTGAACAAATATGCAATAAAGGACTTTTGTTTTCAAAGAGCGTCTCTTATCTTTTGCACAACATCTACTTCTTACAAGTTGCATACTGTCGACATGGAGCCTTTGGATATATTGGTCATAGATGAGGCTGCACAATTGAAAGAGGCAGAGTCCACCATCCCCCTTCATCTTCCTGGAATGAAGCATGCTATTCTTATTGGAGACGGGTGTCAATTACCTGCGATGGTAACCAGCAACGTAAGTATATAGTTCTTTCTTAAATTTGTATTATTTTGTTTTAACTTTTAATCATTTTCTGATCCATGAATGTTTGTGGACAGGTTTGTATTGAATCTGGCTTCGGAAGGAGCTTATTTGACAGATTGAGTTCTTTGGGCCGTCCAAAGAATCTTCTAAATGTTCAATACCGTATGCATCCTTCCATTAGTTTATTTCCAAACCGGAAATTCTATCAGAATCAGATTTTGGATGCAGAAAACGTGATATCTAAAAGTTATGAAAAGCAATATCTTCCAGGGTCAATGTTTGGTTCATATTCATTTATAAATGTTGTTGGTGGGAGAGAAGAGAAGGATGAAGATGGACGCAGCCGAAAGAATATGGTTGAAGTGGCTATCGTGATTAAGATTGTACAAAATCTTTATAGAGGTGTGAATATATATATGTTTGTTTTTTTGTTTTTGTCATTTGCACCTGTTTTTTTGTTGGTGGAAGGTAAGGTCCTTGGTTTTATCACAAGAGGTCAAGGTTCAAACCTCGCTAGGTGTGTATACATTTGGGGGTGGCTAGGGAAGGGTCGGAAATGGCCCCGGGATAAACCTGGTGAGGCCGCGTACTTCTAGGTCAAAAAGTCTCGCCCTCTGTGGGTAACATGAACAGTGAAAACCTGATCCATTTACCCATTACTATTTTTATTCCTGGTTCCTTATGCCTGCAATCTTATAGTGTCTGGCTTATACTGTTTTGGTTTGCGAAGTGCACTTGAGTATGGTTCACCAAACATTCTTGTTATAAAGACTAATAAGTTGTTACACTCTAAATTTATATACATCGTATATTATTTCAGAATTTATACACTTGTTTTTCTTAGGTTCTTTTTTGCTCTTCACTTTAGGTTAAAGCTAAGAATCTGTTTATAATGAACTCAAATGAACACATTCGTGACTGTTTGTTCAATGTTTGCCTAAGTTTAATATTTTATTTCACATTTATAGCATGGCACGACTCGAAGAAGAAGACGCTAACCATTGGTGTCGTGTCCCCTTATACTGCTCAAGTTGTTTCTATTCAAGAAAAACTTGCAAACAAGTATGAGAAACTTGATGGCTTTTCAGTAAAGGTGAAATCCATTGATGGGTTTCAGGGTGGTGAAGAAGATATTATTATCTTATCGACTGTAAGATCTAATAGCCATGGGTCAGTTGGCTTTATATCTAGTCCTCAAAGGACCAATGTTGCCTTAACGAGAGCAAGGTATGTAGTCCTCAGTCTTTCAACAACTGATCTTTATAGATACCTTATTTCTTCTTTCCAAAAAGTTTGATGTTGTCTTTCATTCTTTTTAGACATTGTCTTTGGATATTGGGCAATGAAAGAACACTCGCTAATAGTGAGTCCGTTTGGAGAGAGTTGGTACATGATGCAAGGAATCGTAACTGTTTGTTTGATGCTGCTGATGATGAATGCTTAAGGTCAACGATAATAGCTACAAAGAAAGAGCTAGAAGAACTTGATGATCTGGTTAATGGGAATAGCATACTTTTTAAGCATGCAAAATGGAAGGTATTGTCCCTCAATGATTTATTTACTCAAATAACATATTTTGTAGTTTCTTACCTTTGGTATATTCTTATATGTTAAACAATATGCAATCAGGTTCTTTTTAGTGATGACTTCAAAAGATCGTTTGGAAAGCTGACGAGCTCTAGCTTAAAGAAGGTTGTTATGAATCTTTTATTGAAGCTTGCTGGTGGCTGGAGGCCTAAGAACAGAAGTGTGGACTTGCATTGTGAAAAATCTTCACAAATAATCAAACGATTTAAGGTTGAAGGGTACTATGTTATCTGCACAATTGATATCATCAAGGAAGGCAAATACATGCAAGTTATGAAAGTTTGGGACATTTTAACATTGGAGGAGATTCCAAAATTGACAAAACGACTTGAGGGCATATTTGCTGCATACACAGATGATTATATCAATCGTTGCACAGCAACACGTCTTGAGGGGTATGTTCCTTATTTGTCTACCAAGGGTGGGTTTGGATATGCTTATCCAAGTTGAGAATTTAGTCTTTTTAAAATAAAAAATAAAAAAATAGATAATTTGCTAAGGCTGGATGCAGTAAATAATATTTTAATTGTGCTTCTCTATGTGTGAAGTTGATTAGATGTTTTGTTGAGTAATTAATAGATGAAATAACTAACTAAAACATACATTTTGTGTGAAAATGATCTTCTGTGAATTTAGTCAATTTACAGTAAAAGTCATAAATAAAAGGGGTAAATAGGTAAATTTTATTTTTAATAATCAGTATTGTTGTAGTCGGTTTAAAGCTTAAACATTCTTAATATTGATATTTGTATGAATGCTTTTCAGGAATTTGGAAGTTCCTAGGAGCTGGCCAGCATCCCAAGAAGTTATACGATTTCGTTATTTAGATAATGATGAAGGTGATAGCGAAATGAATGTGAATCCTGGTGATGGCAGAATTTATGTCGAAAACTCAAAAGTGAGTGAAAGTTTATTGCTTATGAAGTTCTATTCATTGTCACGTGGGGTTGTGAGTCATTTGCTCTCTGGAAAAGAGCTTGATCTACCGATGCAAGTCACTGATGAACAGATGGAAATTATTTTATTTTCAAATAGTTCATTCATAATTGGGCGATCGGGTACTGGGAAAACAACTATTTTGACGATGAAGTTGTTCCAAAACGAACAGTCTTTTCATAATGCTTCTGAAGGGATTTATGAACCAGAAAGCAGTCAAGTTAGGGACGTTGAAGCTGATGATGTTCCTGAAAATAGAAAGCAGAGTGTTCTTCGCCAGCTTTTTGTGACAGTCAGTCCAAGACTGTGTCATGCTGTGAAGCAACACGTTTCACACCTAACCAGGTTTGTTAACACTTGATTATTTTTCTTATGATTGTTGCATTGATTATATTCATTAACAAGGTTTTTTTTATATAATTGACAGTATTTCGTGCAACGGAAGTTCATCAATAGAGATCAATCTGGATGATGTTGATGTTACATCAGAATTCAGTGATCTCCCAGATACATTTGCTGATGTTCCGATTAAAAATTACCCTTTTGTTATAACGTTTCATAAATTTCTAATGATGCTGGATAGCACATTGGGAAATTCATTCTTTGGAAGATTTCGTGAAGCAAGAGAAGGTTCTCATGGTAATAATGTAAGTTCAAGGTCTGTTGCTTTGAAAACGTTCATAAGGTTAAGGGAGGTTACATTTGATAGGTTTTGTTCAATGTACTGGCCTCACTTCAACTCAAATCTCAAAAAGAAACTTGATCCCTCAAGGGTGTTTACCGAAATTATATCTTATATAAAAGGAGGGATTCAAGCAGGGGAATGTAGTGATGGAAAATTAAGCTATGAGGGTTACTGTTTACTGGCCGAAAGTCGTTCATCCACTTTAACCAAACTGAAAAGAGAGAACGTTTACAACCTCTTTCAAGCCTATGAAAAGATGAAAAGTGAACGTGGAGAGTTCGACTTGGGAGATTTTGTAACTGACATTCATCATCGGCTTAAAAATGGGGATTATGAAGGTGATCAAATGGACTTTGTGTATATCGATGAAGTACAAGATCTTAGTATGAGGCAGATTTCCCTTTTCAAATATATTTGCCCAAATGTAGTCGAAGGCTTCATTTTTGCTGGCGACACTGCGCAGACAATTGCAAGAGGGATTGATTTTAGGTTTCAAGATATACGTTCTTTGTTCTATAAAGAGTTCTTAAGCAGCAGAACATCTGGAAAACAAGAAAAAGGTCTTGTATCTGAGATTTTTCAATTGAAACAAAACTTCAGAACACATGCTGGTGTGCTTGATTTAGCTCAGAGTATCATTGAGATTCTCTATTGTTACTTTGTTCACTCAATGGATATTTTGGAGCCTGAAACTAGTCTTATATCTGGGGAAGCTCCAGTTTTGCTTGAGTCTGGCAATGATGAAAATGCCATTGTGACAATCTTTGGCGACACAGGAACTAGTGGAGAAATTGTCGGCTTTGGGGCTGAACAGGTGATATTGGTTCGTGATGATTGTGCAAAAGCTGAAATCTTTGAATATATTGGTAAAAATGCACTTGTTCTGACTATAGTGGAGTGCAAGGGTCTTGAGTTTCAGGTCAGTTTCCTTAATGATTATATGAAAACTTTATCGTTTTTAGTGAATTTACGTTGCTTCTGTTTCTTATTGTTTGATTGCCATACTTTATAGGATGTCTTGCTATACAACTTTTTTGGGACATCTCCACTGAAAGACCAGTGGAGAGTTATATATGGATACATGAAGGACCGTGATTGGCTCGATGAAAAACATCCTCAGTCATTCCCGCCATTCAAGGAGGAAAAACATAGTGTTTTGTGCTCTGAATTGAAACAATTGTATGTGGCCGTAACTCGTACGAGGCAAAGACTATGGATTTGTGAGAACAAAGAGGAGCTTTCTAAACCAATGTTTGACTACTGGAAAATGAGGGGACTAGTTCAGGTTAGGAAACTAGATGATTCAGTAGCACAGGCTATGCGAGTAGCTAGCAGCCCTCAGGAGTGGCGGGAGCGCGGAAAAAAGGTACAAATTTGATATATTACTGCTACTTTTTTATTTTTTTATTTTTTTTTTATTTTTTTTTTCAGTTTATTACTGATTTTCTGCTGTATTATCTTTATTTGACACACTTTCATAATCTTCATATCCTTCTCAGCTGTTTTATGAGAACAATTTTTTGAGTGCTACTATGTGTTTTGAGAGAGCTGGAGATACAATGTGGGAGAAACTAGCCAAGGCTTCTGGTCTGAGAGCATCTGCTGAGCAAATGCGGGGAACAAATCATGAAGCTTTTCAGAGTTATGTTCGGGAAGCAGCAGGAATGTTTGAGTCTATTGGGAAACTAGAGCTTGCTGCTTCATGTTACTGCGATTTGGCGGAGTATGAAAGAGCTGGTAATTTTTTTTATATGCATAATTTCCCGCGCTAAAAAATTAGTGCTTGTGCCGGTTTATACAAGAGCTAGTTGTAAATAAGATAATCAAGCTGTTCCGATTTCTGTTTTGGGTAACCAATAATTGGTCTGGAAAAAACCATGTCACAATATCTTTTCTATTTTGTTTTTGACTATTTTGATAATTTCGTTTTTGACCTTTTTGATAATTTCATTTTTGACGAGGCACCTAAAAAGTGTTCCGTTAGGTAATTACTTTCTCTGTCCCAATTTTTTGTCCAGTTTTCCAAAGGGATGGTTATAGTCTACTAGTATTTCAATATTATTACTTTAACTAAATCTTATATTTTCTCAACTCAATTGCTATCTTTAAAAATGGGCATTCGGCATTAGTTGTATGTATCTTACAATGAGGTTTGTTTGTGGACATTAATTTTCGAACAGAGGGTCAAGTTTTCATGTAGCTGGTCCTTTAATCAATTATAAATTTGAACTCTTTTGGCTATGCAGGAAAAATTTACCTGTACAAGTGTGGAAAGGTGGAGGCAGCAGCAGAGTGTTTCACACTGGCAGGGTGCTACAGTGATGCAGCGGAAGCTTATGCCAAAGGAGGCAAGTTTTCCAACTGTTTGTCAGTTTGCAAAACAGGAAAACTTTTTGATGAAGGGCTCCGTTATATAGAATCTTGGAAAGAGGATGATAACGTTCAAAGTAAAGAAATAGGACAAATTGAGCAAGAATTCTTAGAAAATTGTGCTCTTTACTACCATAGGCATAAAGATGTTAAATCCATGATGAAATTTATCAGAGCCTTTTGTTCTATGGAATCTAAGCGTTTATTCTTGAGGTCATTAGGCTGCCTTGATGAGCTTTTGTTGTTGGAAGAAGAATCGGGTCATTTTCTAGAAGCTGTGGAGCTGGCAAAGTCATGGGGTGATGTTTTAAAAGAGACTGATCTTTTGGAGAAGGCTGGAGATTTTAAGGAGGCAACGGCTATTTTACTTTGGTATTTGTTTTTTAACATGTTATGGGGAAATGGAAACAGAGGCTGGCCGTTGAAGCAGTTTGATCAAAAGGAAGAACTTTGTTCTAAAGTGAAGTCGCTTGCAAAAATGGATTCAGAATTTAACTATGCTTTTGTTTGTAGTGAGCTAAATGTAATCTCTGATCAGCGCAGTACCTTGCCTGAGCTAAAGAAAGATCTACATACTTACCAGAAAAGTGATAGTCTAAGGGGGAAATTTTTGTCGATTAGGAAACTCTTGGATGCTCATTTTCAACAACATTTCTCAAAATATGAGTGGGAGGACGAATTACCCATTGATATAAATGAGCATTGTGACAAGATCTTTGAGAACAAAGTTTCTTTAAGGACTTTGGTCTTTTATTGGAATTCGTGGAAGGAGAATGTTGTGGATATCTTTGAAAGTCTTTCAAGTTTCGACAAAGAAGAACCAAATAAACATGAGGGTTATATTGATTTTAGTTTGATGTATTTTGGGGTGAGGAAACTGCATGTAAAAGGTAATATGGTTTACTTGTTAGTGGACAAGGATGCTGAATGGATACGAAACTATGTTCAAAAGGGTCTTCGTAAGGACAAGAAATGTGTAACTATTGATGGCAGGGAGTTGGTTTTTGCTATCAGGTCTTACTGGCAGTCAGAATTACTTACTGTTGGTACAAAGGTACTTGATACTCTTGAATGTCTCCATAAGTCAAAGTCAAACGGTTCTGCATTTCACCAAAGCACATCTCTCCTACACATTTTCGAGGTTTCCAAGTTTCTTTTGGACTGCCAATATCTTAACCTCGCAAATCCTAATTTGAGGAAGCTTCAACGATTCCTTGGAATATCTTCAGCGTATTTTAATCTGGTGTTCCCTTTAGATTGGCGGAATTCACTATCTGAGGACTTGATTTCTTTAGGAAAGACTGATCTTTCAGTCAACTTGCTTCACGAGATTATTCTTCAACATGTTGACATCAAGGGTGATCTCAGCTATTCGACAATTGGGAGGGTGATGATGATATGTCTTGGTTCAAGAAAATCTGTAGCACGTTATGAGCATGTCATAAATAAACTTCAAAAGAACCCTTCATGGAAGTTATTTGTTGAGAAATTTAGTGACCGTGGCTTGAAAGATGTTGATGCTGCTCTAGCACTCCAGAATGCTTTGGGAGATACTTTTCGAGCCAACTGGAGGCTTGCTGGGTACATAACACCTCACAGTTTTGTTTATATGCTGGATCGTCTTCTTTTAATGCAATCTTTCTTTTCACGACATTTATACACCACAAAATCTTCTTTTGTTGGATCCTTCACGCATATTCACTCGACTGCTACTC
Source organism: Chrysanthemum seticuspe (assembly GCA_019973895.1). Taxonomy (NCBI): domain Eukaryota; kingdom Viridiplantae; phylum Streptophyta; class Magnoliopsida; order Asterales; family Asteraceae; genus Chrysanthemum; species Chrysanthemum seticuspe. The sequence goes on along the minus strand of BPTQ01000005.1, from coordinate 342,450,105 downwards.
CAACTCGATCTGCTGGGCCGTTTTTCATTAATGTAGGCTTTGTTTTGGATATAGTCCAACAAATTCTCTATAATAAGGAAGATACTATATTATGGATCAAAAAATCAAACATTGATCTCTCTTATTATCCACTTTTAGTATTGAAGCTGGTTATGTTACTGTCCCTATTATGTCTGGAAGTATCAGATTGTTCTGAATTACTGTTTGAGTTGCTGTCGGGTTATAACAATATTTCTGATTTGCTTCCAAAGAAGTTTGTGTGTGATCTAGAAAGGAGAAGGAGAAGTCGCTACTTGAACTTGAATCCAGAAGTAGTCGCAGAAGCGTTTAAAAGCATAAATGATCCTCTCTTGATTGTGTGTTCAGAAGATGCGGGTCCTAAAATTTATGCTCCGTGTGCTATATTTGTGGACCTTAGGAATTCGAAAGAGGAAATAATGAGCAAATTGTTTCCAAGAGAAAGTACACATAATGGTCAGACTGTTTCAAACAACATTGGCATTCTAATGAATAGCATGGGAGTCGCTCTTGAGTGGCTGCAAATATATAGGCCCAAGATAGATAATATCTTGAAGCGTTATGCCATGAGTCAGGAGTCGAAGGCTGTGCAAATGGCAGTGTCAGAGAGCAGCAGCACCAATCAAGTTGAAGAAACAGGTGACGAGAAGAATCATGATGAGGGAACAGGGGATGCTTCACTTGTGGAACCGATGTTAGAAAAACAAACCAGCGGTGGTAACACTCAGGAACCCTGAAACCAGAACAACGAAGGTAACAACAACAAAGGTGACAACAACAAAGGGAACAACAGTAAAGGGAACAACAACAAAGGGAACGGCAAAGTAAAGAAGAGTAAAAAGGGCAAAGGCAAAAAGAAATGACACGATCAGATGATGAACTGTGATCTCATACTGCAAGATTTTGATACGCAAAGATCATTTTCTAATGAGTTCACACTGCAAGATGTTAATACGTAAAAATCATTTTCTTATGAGTTCATGAATCTTAGTAATGTGCATGTTTGGTGATATATGTTACTGTTCTAAAGTCGTTCTTGAGACCTCTATGTTACTATGATTGTTAAAGTTTTAATATGATTATACTATTTTCTTAACACCAACTGTAATGAAGTTTTTTATTGTTACAGTATCTGATAAATGACCCACGAACATACTTCAAAACAGTGTCTTCTAAAACTCTCTTATCATTTTCTTAGTGAAAGATATGAGGCAAACATGTTTCTACTATCCTAATGATAAAATAACTTAATTCAAGAGAGAAAATGAACTATGTGAGAAAAATCAAGTCAATTAAAATACTGGTTTTTAAAACATCGAGATAAACTACTAAGTATAGAAGCAAGTATAAGCATTGGAAATGAAGTGCTGCTCCCAATCTGAACAGCGTTTGAGGTTGAAGAGACATTTACAGACGACGAGCCTGAGAACATGATTATAACGACATTCAGAATAAGCATATATTGCAACTGTATATAACTAGTTTTTTATGTTTAGATAAACAGGTTCTTCTAATTGATTCTTTTGCATTACTCTGTAACAAATTGTCGAAAGTGAAGAGAACTTACAATTATAATCAGACCAACCAAGACGTTGACCACCCAAGTCATAAACAATAATCTTGTACTTAAGAACAAGGTCTGCGTCACCAAGTAAAATAAACAAATATCAACACATGTGAAAAGTAGTCAGAAACTTGAAGGGAATTTCAGTTTCCATGATTATAATTTATACCTCCTAAAACTGTTGTTCCTGGAATCAGAACTGACTGAAACCCAAGGCACCAAACCTCAGCCCCACCCTACAAACACTTTTGTTCATTAGAATAAGCGAAGCCAAAATTCAAATCAATAAGAACAAGATAACTTACGACAGTCAATTAGCATGATGTCATATAACTTACCTTTGAATTGACTTGAAGAAGGTAATCCTGAGGTCTTATATGCATTGGAGCCACCCTGAAAGTTCAAGCTTACGAGCGGGAATATGCTAGATAAGCTGAAATAACAATAAAAGCTTCTTAATACATTTAATGAAAAATAACATGCAGTAGCCACTAGCCAGGAATATAATTAATCCCAACTTCTGTTGATATTTGACATAGTATAGGCTTGCCAACCTTCTGTTTATTATGACACATGATATATTACACAAGCAGATGTAAAATCATGATAAGAATTCATGCATGAATCCTTCATGGACCTAAGAGCTCTAAATTTAACCCCTATTGTTACTAGAATACCTTAAAGCAATCTGAAATTCAAAGGAATATATAAAACTTAATGCAGCATACTGCAAGTCTAAAATCATTGTTTTTACGGACTAAAAGGGAAGTGCTACAATAGTTTACGAACCATAATTGTTGGGTGAAGAATTATACCTCGAGGTGAATATATAACACCCATCTTCCCTTGAAATAACGGGCTGTGCAGACTGTGAAACCGCTTGTGAGATCTGCACCAACGAAAGTGACACAAACATTAAGATATACAGGAAGCATCCCATCCCTTAGAAAGTAACCGCAACATCTAACGAGATACATCATTTGATGAACACGTGTCATATATTTCAAAAAACCCATAATGATGACACAAAAAGTAAGGTGATGGGTCAAGTCTTAAAGATTAATATCCTAGACTCTACACTCTCGAGTCGATCAAAGATTGTAAGGTGAAGGATAGAGGGCACGTGGTTAACGAGTCTTGGATTGAGTCATGGTCTTGGCGTATACCTCCTAGAGGGCGGGCTCTTGACGATTTGAATGTTTTACACACCACTCTTAACTCTGCTTTACCTCATTCCAACGGCTATGATAAACGGGTTTGGACGTATGAGGCTTCCAGTTATTTCAAAGTTAGCGCTCTGTCCAAAATTATTGATAACAAGCTGCTTGGTGTTCATAGTTTGGGTGTGCACCATAAGTGGAACTCCTGGATCCCTAAGAAAGTTAATGTTATGGTGTGGAAAGCCTCTCTCGATAGACTTGCAACGCGCCCTAATCTAATGGCTCATGGCATGATTCTTCCCTCCCCCAACTGTCCCTTTTGTGACTTGGAAACTGAGGCTATTGGTCATATTTTGGTTAAATGTCATAGGGTATATGGGATCTGGAGAAAGGTGTGGAGTTGGTGGAAATCTTACTCCCCCAGGCTCATTCCCTTTGTTTTCCATAGTCGATGTCGCAAATGGGAGTGTCAATGTCCACGGTGATCCGAATATTATTAAAGCTACGAATGGGGTTTTCCAGATTACACTTTGGGCTATTTGGAATTGGAGAAACCGTCTCATCCATGCCTCGGGGGATGACATTGAATCACTCAAGAATGAAGACATCTTTCAGGGTATCCAACGATTGGCTAAGTTGTGGATGACTGCTCGTATTCGCTTGAATTTGAAGATGGACTGGAATTGTTGGGTTGCTAGACCTTTCGACTTATTCTCGTAATTTTGTATGTAGGCTTTGTATAGTTTTTGCTTTCGGGGTTTGTGGCATCTTTGCCATTTTGGATTCTTTGTATAGTTTTTTTTCCCCGTTAGTGAGGTCCCATTTTTCCGGAAAATTAATTAAAAAAAAAAAAAAAAAAAAAAAAAAAAAAAAGGAGAGATTATATGGATTAAGGGCCAGTATTTTGCAGCCAATATTGACACATAAAGAGATAAATTTCACAAAACTATTACAGAAAATTTAGATAGAAGGAGCATAAGGCTGAAACTTAGTCAGAAATAGGAATGTTGCTATTGTACTTACGGCATCCTTCAATAGGGTTAGAGCATCTGGAGGTAGGAACGCCAGAGTTGTTCCTGAATCAATAATGGTTCCTTCTTGGTTGCCGGATATTGAAAATGTCGATGGATCAATGGACAATGTTTGTCCGTTGACAGAAATACTCTGCAAATTTACATGATAATGTGGCCTGCGAAGAACATATATCGAATTCAGAGTTAGTCTACCTTCTTCAACTTCACACTTTTAAAAGGATTAAAATCTCAAATACATATAACTTCACATGTTTCTGTAAGCATTTTATGTCACGGAATGGATATTGTGGTTTGATGATAAAACATACATATATGATAAACCCAAAGATAGTATATCCAAACACGAAATTTTCAAAAGTTTCTAACGTGTTAGATAATTGTATAAGCTAACGCAAAGAAAATGTTAGCAAAAAAAATGCCAATGAAACTAAAAAGAAAAACATTATAACCAAAAGAAAACTTACCGTGATTGGACAAGTGGAGTGTAAGCCATATTGGGATCCATTATTTGACCAAAAACCAAAATACCACCTCCATCGCCACTTCCAACAAGACAATGAGAGAATGAATCAGGAACGACCCCTTGTGAAGAAAGTTGGGAAATTACGGACAAGCTATGTTGACTAAATCCAAATATCCCGTTAACCCCGGTTGTATTAAGGCTTCCAGTTTCGGATGTACTACAACTGTTGCATATATCAATTGAATAATATAGTGAATCAGTAACAAAGGATAATAAAAAGCTGAAAAAAAAAAACAAGTGGAGATTTGCTTATAACCCACCCAAATACAACTTTGGCTGAAGAATTTGATGATCCGGAATCAACACCCATGGTGTTGAGATTGTTGGTGTGTAACTCCCAGAACAGGCCAAGTCAGCAGAAACAAATACAACTAGGTAGTTACCGGATATCACTTGGAATCGTGTGATCACTTTCCAAAGTAAACTATTCGACCCTAATGCCTGGGTTACACGAATATCTACTTGGGATAAGACCAAATGTAGTTATAGAATTAGGCACAGTTCAATAACCCTTTTTTCTTATAAGTGTTAATCGTTTTCTGTGTATATATCATGCATAATCAGATCTCCTATTTACAGGAGGTTACTCTGAGCTAGTCAAATGGAATTATGAGAATTAATCGGCCCATTAATCTCCTCATAATTATCCCCATTATAGCCGTTAGTGGTTACATGACCAATTAAACGTGGTCATTATGCAGTTGTAACTGCCACTTGAATAGGTCAAAGCCCGTTACAAGCAGTACTTTCATCAGTACTTTCGTAGCACTAGCAGTGGAAACACTGCTTCAGTGGAAACACTGCTTCAGAACACTGCTTCAGTGGAAACACTGCTTCAGTGGAAACTGAGTACTACCAATACAAACCACTATTAGAGTCAGGGTGTTCAGGGACTTTATGGGTGTATACTATGTACCTCCTAACCCATTACAAGGTGTGAACTAATCCACAAGTGCACTAAATTTTCCAACAATCCTCCCTAAATTTAGTTCACTTCCTTTGCATGAAAACAAACATTAAACAAAACATGTGCATAAACGAAAATGTCCTGAGGATTGAATTTTCATCTTAGTAAATTACACGTTCAAATATTCGAGAATCAGGGTGTTCTAAGAATTGAACCCTTCAACCCATTTGAATACCTGAAGATAAAATACACACAGGTTTTCAAACACTTATCAGCTCCTGACACTATACAAGCCATGTGTCCATATCCAAATTCATAAATGTTGTACAAGCTAAAAGTCCAAAAGCTTCCTGAAGCGGCAAAACTTCAACATTCACATAGGTGGTTCCTCTTTATTCATGCTCCTGCCAAGCACTTTTCAAAGAAAATTAACCATTAAGAAGTAAAGACTTCATCCTCCTTTCAGCAGGTTCTGAGCACAACCTTGGGATGTACAATAAAACATGTGCTCTAGTCCACTGAATGTTCAGCTTTCCACATTGAACTAAGCTCCCAAGTTTCCTCAGGAGTGAGTTGGGTGTCCTAGCATTCAATGACTAAGTTGGACTTAAACCCATCCCTTTAGCAGACTTTATAACCAAGTCTCTAGCCAGACCCTTCGTCAAGTGATCAGCTACATTTTGTTGAGATCTAACACAAACTCTATAGATACCACCCCATTCATGATAAGCTCACGAATCATGCTATGTCTGACACCTAAGTGTCTAGACTTACCATTGTACATCTGGCTATAAGCCTTAGCCAATGTAGCTGGACTATCACAACAGATAGAAATAGGTGCTATAGGTTTAGGCCACAATGGAATCTCAAGAAGCAAGTTTTTCAACCATTCAGCTTCTTTACCAGCAGCTACTAAAGCCACAAATTTAGATTTCATTGTTGAACCGGTGATGCAAGTTTGCTTCTTGGATGCCCAAGAAATTGCACCTCCACCAAGTAGGAATACCCAGCCACTGGTAGACGAATTGTCTTCAGTGTTACTGATCCAACTTGCATCAGTGTATCCTTCAAACACTGATGGATAACCAGTATATGAGAGACTATAATCCATAGTTCTCTTCAAATACTTCAGTACCCTCAGAACTGCTTGCCAGTGATGAGCACTAGGATTACTAGTATACCTGCTCAATTTTCCCACTGCAAAACCAATATCAGGCCTTGTACAAGTCATGGCATACATCAGGCAGCCAATCACCCTAGAATACTCAAGTTGAGATACAGCCTTGCCATGATTAGGCATCAGCTTCTCACAAGTATCCATAGGTGTACTCACTGGAGTACAATCAAAGTAATTGAATTTCCTCAGCACCTTCTCAATATAATGAGACTGAGAGATAGAAATTCTTTTACTTTCATGTTTAATCCTTATACCAAGGATAACATCAGCCTCAACCTGATTTTGGTCAGTGCCAAAGATCATCATGTCATCAACATATAGACAAATGATGACTCCTTTGCCAGATTCATCAAATTTGCTATATACACATTTGTCAGCTTGGTTAAGAACATAACCACTAGACAAAACCACTTCATCAAATTTTTGATGCCATTGCTTAGGTGCATGCTTAAGTCCATAAAGAGACTTAATCAGTTTACACACCTTGTTTTCATTGCCAGGCAAGATGAAGCCCTGAGGTTGGTTCATATAAACCTCCTCTTCCAATTCACCATTCAAGAAAGCTGTCTTCACATCCATCTAATGAATAATCAGATTGTGAATTGATGCCAAAGCAATCAGCAGTCTTATGGTACTGATACGAGCGACTGGGGCATAAGTATCAAAATAGTCTATCCCTGACTTTTGTTTAAAGCCCTGAATGACTAGTCTAGCTTTGAACTTTTCAATAGTTCCATCTACCTTCATTTTCCTTTTGAAAATCCATTTGCAACCCAAAGGTTTGCAACCAGGAGGTAGATCAACCAACACCCAAGTGTTGTTCCCCATGATGGAATCCATCTCATCATTGATTGCTTCTTTCCAGAAAGCAATGTCCTGGGACTTCATTGCTTCTTCAAATGTCTTGGGATCATCCTCAACAATGAAGCAATAGGAGTATTGGTCTGAGACCTCATTCCTTGTTCCTTCAACTAAGTATAGTTGAAACTCAGGTCCAAATGACTTTGGATTCCTGACCCTTTTGCTCTTTCTAAGCACAGGTTCAGGTTATTGAACCACAACCTCATCAGGGACCACTGATGGTTCATCATCAGGGACCTTTGATTCACCAATGTCTTCAGTCCCATTTGGGATCCTCAGACTTGGTCTAGGGACTGATGAGAATCTATTCTCATCAAATTTTGCATCCCTTGATTCAATTATAGAGTTAATTGAAACATATTCATTAGGCTCAATAACATGGAACCTAAAAGCCTTGGAATGCTCAGCATATCCAACAAAGATGCAATCAATGCCTCTTTCACCTAAAGTTTTCAACTTTGGATCAGGGAGTCTTACAACAGCCCTACAACCCCATACCCTGAGATAGTTCAGGTTGGGTTTCCTTTTAGTCCAGAGTTCATAAGGGGTAACCTTTTTCCTTTCGTTGGGAACCCTATTCAATAAATAGCAAGCTGTTAACATAGCTTCACCCCATAACCCTTGACTCAGTCCTGAATAGGACAACATGGAGTTAACCATCTCATTCAGCACCCTGTTTTTCCTTTCAGAAATACCATTTTGCTGAGGAGTATAAGGGGCAGTCGTTTCATGGATTATACCAACAGACTGAAAATACAGAGTATCCATGTACTCACCTCCCCTATCAGTCCTTAATCTTTTGATCAAATACCCAAGTTGTAATTCAACTTCAGTTTTAAACACTTTGAATTTATCTAATGCTTCATCCTTAGTATGTAACAGATAGACATAACAAAACCTAGAAGCATCATCAATGAATGTCACAAAGTACTTCTTATTCCCCAAATAGGGAGTGGCATGCAAATCACACAGGTCACTGTGTATTAGCTCCAAGAGCTTAGTCTCACGATTAACACCCTGAAAAGGTTTGTTGGTAATCTTGGTCAACATGCAATTTTTACACTTTTCAGTGTCCATGTCAAATGCTGGGATTAACTCATCCTTAGACATATCTTGCATTCTCTTATAGTGGACATGGCCAAGTCTAGCATGCCAAAGGGTAGAGTCAGTCAGGTCAGTGGTGGTCACAAAGGCTGAATTAACACTATCAGTGACAATATTAAGCCTGAACATTTGATTACATAAATAACCAAAACCAATAAAAACACCATGCTTAGAAAGCACAAATTTATCAGACTCAATAACTTGTTTATAACCATGATTATTCAAAATACTACTAGAAACCAAGTTCTTCCTGATATCAGGAACATGAATAACATCAAGCAAAGTTACAATCTTTCCAGAACTAAATCTAAGATCTACACAACCACGACCATGCACCAAGGCTGTTGACTCATTTCCCATGTGAAGAATAGAACCATCATTCAGTGACTCATAAGTCTTGAACCAGCTTCTATCTTTGCACACATGAACTGTTGCACCAGAGTCAACCCACCACGCAACATCATCATCCTGCACATAATGAGATTCAGATACATATGTAACATAATAAATCTAAAAAGACTTATTAACCATATTCTGACCTTTCAGTGAGTTGGAAGAACCACCACTCCCTGAACCATTAGTGCCTGATCCATTGACTTTACCACCAACTTTAACACCCTTGCAATCCCTTTTAATGTGACCAGTTTTGCCACATTTCCAACAAGTAGGTGTTGCCTTCTTGTTAGGATCTGCCCTTGTGTTGTCATGATATTTGCTTTTGCCTTTGTTGTCATTGTACCTGGTGGAGTTTTTATGCTCCACCATATTGACAACAGATGCACCAGCAGAATTGCTACTCTTTGGCTTGTCATTATCCTGCACCTTGAGAGATTCCTCAATGCGCAAATGACTGCCCAACTCAACCAGAGTTAACTCCTCTTTCTTATGTTTCAAGGTATGCTTGAAATCTTTCCAAGAAGGAGGGAGTTTGTCAATGACACAAGAGACTGAAATAGCCTCATCCATGTGCATATTATGTTGTGTAAACCTTCCAAGTATACCAAGAAGTTCATTGTATTATTCCATAACTGGTCTTGAATCAGTCATTTTGTAATTTGTGAAATTACTAACAAGGAACTTCTTACTTGATGCATCCTCAGCCATATATTTGGCATCCAAGGAGTCCCACAGTTCTTTGGAAGATTCAATGTTCTGATAGATATCAAATAGAGAATCAGACATACCATTGAGAATTAGACATCTGCATATGTAGTCATCATTCTCCCATTTGCCCTTCCTCCTGATCTGCTCCACAGTAGCATCATCCCCATCATCAGGAATAGGTGTAGACGTGTAGTCAAAACATAGACCACACTCATGCTTGACAACAAGAAGTGAATCTTCTTCTGCCATCTCCTAAACTCCACCCCTTCAAACTTATCAAGCTTGGCAAAGTTTGAAGCCATGTGTTTCATTGCAGCAGTTGCCATTGATTATCACAAAATAGTTTACTTTGATTGTTGTGTGTGTAACTCCCAGAACAGGGTTAGATAATCAATGTCAGCAGAAACAAATACCAAGTCAACAGAAACAAATATAATTAGGTGGTTACCGGATATCACTTGGAATCGTGTGATCACTTTCCAAAGTAAACTATTCGACCCTAATGCCTGGGTTACACGAATATCTACTTGGGATAAGACCAAATGTAGTTATAGAATTAGGCACAATTCAATAACCCTTTTTCTTATAAGTGTTAATCGTTTTCTATGTATATATCATGCATAATCAGATCTCCTATTTATAGGAGGTTACTCTGAGCTAGTCAAATGGAATTATGAGAATTAATCGGCCCATTAATCGCCTCATAATTATCCCCATTATAGCCGTTAGTGGTTACATGACCAATTAAACGTGGTCATTATGCAGTTGTAACTGCCACTTGAATAGGTCAAAGCCCGTTACAAGCAATACTTTCATCAGTACTTTCGTAGCACTAGCAGTGGAAACACTGCTTCAGTGGAAACTGAGTACTACCAATACAAACCACTATTAGAGTCAGGGTGTTCAGGGACTTTATGGGTGTACACTCCGTACCTCCTAACCCATTACAAGGTGTGAACTAATCCCACAAGTGCACTAAATTTTCCAACAGAGATGCATCAAATCGGACACATAATAACCTGACGTCTCATCATCCGTATATTGGAGTCTGTAAGTGCACTGATTATGTGACTGGGAACACCCAGAATTAGAATATTGTCTGGCTTGTGAGCATAGCGAGTCTGAACAAGTAATCAAAGAACTTGTTGATGAGCTTGACGAGTCATATAATTCAACCGGGATCTGTTAAGATTAAAAAACATAGTAAAATCATTACAATTGGTTACTTAACAAAGGTAAATATCATTTAAAGAATACTCAAATAACTATTAGCATACATGTAGCCTGCTTGATGTAGGGCATCCATTGCATGATTTGCAATTGACCCACAACACCTCGCTTCCAGTGTCTATTTGCACGTAGTAGTCCCTTGGAGGTGTCCCCAATTGAACTTTTTTGTAATAAAGCCTACAAGGATAAACAACTTTCCATTATATTGCCTTTCAGGAAAGAAAAAAAATCGTTATTTAACAAACAGATTAATACAAACTCAATAACCTCCAAGTAAAACCATAAGGCAAGTTATATATGTATCAAACTCTTGAATGGCTTATACGTAACTCAGACTTGACGAAATTAAATTTAATTTTTTTCTCTTAATATTTGGAATGCCAAGTTATGCTACTGTAACTAAAGTCATCATCCTTTGTCCATTTCACTATAACTTTAACATTTACGAGTAGTAATCATGATGGTGTATATAATTAAAACTGAAAGTCTGCAATATTTAGTAATTATGCTACTGCAACATCACTTTTATGGTGAGAAATTATGATAGTGTATATAATTTTAATAGTTACTTGGTTATGCTTACACCGATACCACTTGGTTATATCAATGATGATTATACCCGATAACCCGACCCAATATAACCTGACCTGAACCCGATAACCCGATTCATAATTGAGTCGGGTTGCGGGTGACTTTTTAAAAATGCAAAACCCGATGCAACCCGACCCGATATTCATAACCAACATTTGAAGCTCACAAATATAGGAGGTGACTGAATTATAACTAAAATAACAGTATAATAATCATAATCCAACAACAAGCTAAGTATAAAGCTGGATTACCCAACATGATAAGGATCAGAATCACCCTCCAACAGAAAATCAACAACATCAGACTGCTTTAATAACCTCCGGTTCCGGAAAGTATCTCGTTCTATAAGCTTACTCATCGGTATCTTATGTTTCACCGGAAAAGCTCTTTCCAGTCTATAGGTTTGGTGCGTTGTAGTAGTAACACATAATACGAGCAAGGTAATGAACAATAAGAGAATTTTAGCCATGATGATGATGATGATTTTATTAGTCAATATATGTCTATATTTATTATGGCTCATGTGTAACCCATTATATCCATTATAGAATTATCATGCATGTATTATATGTACCGACACATTGAGTTAATGACAACAAGCAAATCAATTACCATTCATTATGGTATCAAAGCCAACAATTTTCTCCTAACTTTTATCCCCAATATACGCTCCTCCCCTCAACCCCTCATTCTCATCCCTAACCTCTAAACAGTCGGCAAAATGGCTGGTGACAGCCCTCCACCACCCCCACCACCTCCCCCCTCCACTGATCATTTAATCCCCTTCAGTATACCTAACAAGGTTCCTGTCAAATTGGACCTTGAAAAACATAATTATATATCTTGGAGCTCTTTCTTTCTCATACATCTTGGTAGTCTTGGACTTAAAACTCACATCGAGGCTGAACCCTCCTCCAGCACCCCCTCTCTCGAATGGTGCAAACTTGATGACCTAATCAAGATGTGGATTCCCCGGATTGCTCGGACCTGCTCCTGCTCTTAACCCGTCTCAAGCCACCTCTCTTCCCACGGCTTTCAGCACCATGACCCTGCAAGACCCGACATGGAACATGGACACAGGTGCTTCCTCTCATTTAAATTCAAACGCAAGTAATTTAAGTACCATTTATAACAAACGTTTATTTCCATCTGTACATGTTGGTGACGGTAACACTATTCCTGTCACCAACACTAGCCATGGCATTATACCTTCCCCTCATCGCCCTTTACACCTTCATAATGTCCTTGTCACCCCAAACATAATTAAGAACCTCATTTCTGTTCGTCAGTTCACTAGGGATAATAATTGTACTATTGAATTTGACGCTTTTGGTTTTTCTGTGAAGGATTTCTTGACTCGCCATATCCTCCTTCGATGTGATAGCTCCGGCGATCTCTATCCAGTTACCAAACCGTCGGTCATCCCCAGTGCTTTTGTCTCTACTAGCTCCACCATGTGGCACCAAGCCGTCTCTTGTTTTCCGTCATTTTATTTCATGTAATAAAGATAAGTCTAAACATGTTTGTCACGCTTGTCAACTTGGCATACATGTCAAACTTCCCTTTTATGGTTCAGACTCTATCGTTGAAAACAATTTTGACATTATTCATTCCGATTTATGGACATCTCCTATTACTAGTTCAGGTGGTTTCAAGTATTATGTTCTTTTTCTCGATCATTTTTCTCACTACTTATGGATATATCCCCTACGCAACAAATCTGACATGTTTGCTAAATTTTTGCATTTTCGTAGCTACGTTAAAAATCAATTTAAATGTCACATCAAAAGTTTTCAATGTGACCACGGTGGTGAGTTCGATAACACTCACCTTCATAATCTCTTTGCCACCCACGGTATTCAATTTAGATTCTCATGCCCCAAAACCTCACAACAAAATGGGAAGGCGGAACGAATGATACGGACCATCAATAATGTTATTCGCACCCTACTTTTCCAAGCACACCTACCGCCATCATTTTGGGTCGAGGCTCTTCATATGGCCGCGTACCTACTTAACCTTCTCCCATCCACCGCCATAAAAAATGAAATACCATTCACCAATTATTCCACAAAGAACCCGATTACTCCCGACTCCGCATTTTTGGATGTCTATGTTACCCTCACCTTCACTCACCTCACAAACTAGCACCGCGCGCAACACCATGCATCTTTCTTGGTTATCCCGCCTATCACCGAGGTTTTCGATGCCTAAACCTTGAAACCAATAAAATTATTATATCTCGTCACGTCACTTTTGACGAGACTCAATTCCCTTACCGTTCAATGACCCCCACGTCTCCTCCTTCCTATACTTTTCTTGACCCCGAACATAACCCCCTACTTAGCCAAATATTGCACAACTCCCCCACCCCTCAAGATACCACCCCCGTCCATTCTCCTCACAACTCCCCCTCACCTGCTTCGGCCCAGCCCACTGATCACACCTCAGCCCACGCCGATCACCAGCCCACTACCACATCCACTTCAACAGCCCAACATACCCCACCCCATTATAACAACACCAACCGTACTCCTGGCCCAACACCTATGGCACATCCCCATCCATCCTCACCCAACCCGGTTCCAACCCAACACCATACCGTACATCCACCAACCAATGAACCATCCAGCCCTCTACAACACTCCACCATTTAACCCTCTCGCACTCACCGCATGGTCACTCGTTCTCAACACGGTATTGTCAAACCGATTGATCGCCTATCTCTATATACGTCTACTATTTCTCCCATTCCTAAATCTCCTTTTCTCGCCCTGAAAGATCCTCACTGGTGTAATGCTATGTATGATGAATATAATGCGCTAGTTAAAAATGGTACTTGGATCCTTGTACCGAGACCCTCAGGTGTCAATCTGGTGCGCTCTATGTGGCTATTTAAACATAAGTTTCATGCTGACGGTACTCTAAGCCGATAAGGCTCGTTTGGTTGCCAATGGTAGTAGCCAACAACTTGGTGTTGATTGTGATGAGACATTTAGCCCGGTGGTTAAACCAGCCACCATTCGGACTGTTTTAAGCCTTGCAGTATCCCGCAAGTGGCCTATCCATCAGCTTGACGTTAAAAATGCATTTCTTAATGGTGATTTATCTGAGACTGTCTACATGCACCAGCCTCCAGGCTTTGTTGATTCTAGATTTCCCAATCATGTATGCCTTCTATATTTATGGTTTGAAACAAGCTCCTAGAGCTTGGTTTCAGCGTTTTGCAGGGTATGCTACTCGAGTTGGCTTCTACCATAGCAGATGTGATTCATCACTTTTTATTTTCCGTCAGAGGACACATGTTGCTTACCTACTTATATATGTGGATGATATTATTCTTACGGCTTCTTCTACAGCTCTACTTCAGCAGATTATCACATCATTATACACTGAGTTCGACATGATAGATCTCGGGGCTCTTAATTATTTCCTTGGGGTCTCTGCTGTTCGTCATTCTATAGGTTTATTTTTGTCTCAGCGGAAGTATGCTCTTCAACTTCTTGAGCGTGCTCACATTAGTAGTTGTAACCCTTCTCAGACACCCGTTGTGTTGGGAATAATCTGTTACCACGGATAGTTGTGGTTTACACTGCTTGAATTAACACTAGCAGTGGAAACGCATTCCCACTGCCAGTACATTGTTACCACTGCTATTAGTTTATGTTTAGTTAAACGCGTCTAGATAAGTATAGAATAGATCTTGTGTATATTCTATTATGTTAGCTTTATACTTATCTTGTAAAGGACTCCTTGTTGTATATAAGGAGGTCCTAGGTTATTGTCTTAGGTACTAGAAAATTTACCTACGTATTACTCACAAAGGCTTCAAGGTGTAACCCTAGTGATAAGCTAAGATCACTCGTATTATTCATCAATAATATTGGAGCTTAAGTTTTGTGTTTAATCTGTGTTTATATACAATACATCATATAATCCATCTTCTAAGTATTACTAAGTAAATTCCGCGTGCTTAATAATATCATACAAAATATAATTGACACAAGGAGTGTGTCCAGATCCATCAAGTGGTATCAGAGCGAAGGTTCTGATATTTTGTTTTAGAAGATCCAAGGACTAAGCTTAACCTACTCACTCAATTTTCAATGGAGATGGAAAACAATCAATCAAAATATTCTACACCAAGACTACCAAAGCTCAAACTTAATGATTTTGAGATGTGGAGGATACTGATTGAGCAATACTTCCTCATACAGGACTATGCTCTATGGGAGATCATTCAAACTGGTGATTCTTTCATACCTGTGACTAGTACTGTGAAGGTTGGTGAAACAGATGTTGTGAAAGTGTCTGTGCCTGAATCTAGTATTGAAAAAGCTTGCAGGAAAAATGATCTTAAGGCTAGAAGTTTGTTGCTAATGACTCTACCAAGAGATCAAATAATTGCATTCAGCAAGCACAAGACTGCTAAAGAACTGTTTGAAGACATTTGCTCAGTGTTTGGTGGTAATGATGCTACAAAGAAGACACAAAAGACATTGTTGAAGCAAAGTTATGAAAACTTCTCTGCTTCAAGCAATGACTCACTTGATAGCATTTTTACCAAACTTCAGAAGCTTGTTACACAACTGACGGTGTTTGGCATTGAGGTAGAAAAGGAAGACCTCAATTTGAAGTTTCTAAGAAGTTTGCCTTCAGAGTTTCAAACCAATGTTACTGTCTGGGAAAACAAATCAGACATAGAAACAATGAAGCTCAATGACCTTTACAACAACTTCAAACTTATTGAGCAAAGGTTGAAGAAGGCAGGGAAACTTGGCACAAGCTCCAGTAGCTTGGCATTGTTGTCAACCTCTGTTGACAGTGACGATTCTGAAGATGACAGTGATGATGAAGTTGCCATTGCTGGTTCTAAAGTTTCCACTGGTAATGTAAATGTTACCACTGCAGGTTCAAAGAAGAAGGTTGCTAGTATTGGAGACTCTACCTTTTATGCTTTCATATCCACACAAGTTGATGGCTCTGTCTTAACTCATGAAGACATAGAGCAAATTGATGAAGATGACTTGGAGGAGATGGATATTAAATGGCAGATAGCTCTTCTTAGCATGAGGGCTAGGAAATTCTATAAGAAGACTGGCAAGCCTATTCACATCAATGGTGATGAAACTGCAGGTTTCGATAAGAAGAAAGTGGAGTGCTTTAACTGCCACAAGTTTGGACACTTTGCTAAAGAATGTAGAAGACCAAAGACCAAGGATAACAGATCTACTTGGTACAAGCAAAAGAAGGGACCAACTGTGGAAGAACCAAAGGCAATGTTGGCTATTGATGGTGTGAGCTATGATTGGATTTTCATGGCTGATGAACAAGAAGAAGAACATTCTGATGCTGCTCTTGTTTCTACTGAAGTTGCTCTCATGGCTTTCACTGACTCTGAGGTACAAAACTTTGATAGTTGTTCTAAAACATGTAGTGTAAAACCTGAAAATCTAAAACATAGATAAAGACTAAAATACCCTTGGAATCGAAAATTATAAAATACGTAAAATACGTTTATAATCATTTAACGAAATTAAAACCTAAATTACGAATAATTAAAACTTAACTAATATGTGTATGTGATCGACATTTGTACGACGAAGATTTAAACGTCTCGCTAAAGTGTTGGGCCGATTAGTTGGGCCTTGTCATTCGTTATTTGGTGAACCATGTTGGGCCGCGTTTGTTTTGTTCGTGTGGATCAAGAGCCGAAGGCCACTTGGGCCGTGGGATTGTTGTGTTCGGTTGGACCCAAGCCGAAGCCCAAACCACTCAAAGCCTAAACCAAAAATGTTACCACCTATAAATATAACTCATTTACACAAAATTGAAACCCTAGTTTTGGTTGCCTCTTCTTTTCTTTTTGTTCCATTCGGCCGAGTAACAAACACCCTTGGTGTCGCGAGTTTTGTTCAACGAGCTAAGGTATAACATGTTTTCTCGTCTTCCTTTGTTACACCTTGCGTTAATATATGTTGTATATGTTTTGTTTAGTCGGATCTTGTGTTTTCCTTTTGTGGCCGAACCGTATGAAACCAACAAGACAAACCATAATGACTTGAACCTTATAATTATTAAAGAGCATGTTATTTGATACGTATTATTTGAATCAGATCATAGTTAAGTTGAGCCATATAAACCGAACCACATATATATATATATAACCGAACCATATAAGAGTTTTTGAACGTGTATTAAACGAGTAAGGGATCATGTAAACCTAAACCCTAGATTGAGATGTGAACCGAACCATGCATGCCGAACCATAATTGGTTTGTGAACCGTGTATCATGCGTGTGTTTTATAAGTCAAGTGAGCTTGTCGATATGTAAACGTAGTACGTGGTCATATCTATTCTAAGCTATTGTGCATGTGTGTGTCGATGTGTCTAATCCGGATAATAAGTAACTTTGGTTGTCACATGAAATCATAAACGTGCATGGGTATAAAAGTTGACGTATAACATATATATATAAGTAACGTATGGTTAAGACATGAATGTGTTGAGTAAATAAACAAGAGTAACGAGTCATTAAATGACGTAAAATATAAAGTAAATGCACATTGATGTGATATTAAAAGAATGAGAAAACCCTAGAACATAAATGAGAGTCGATTAGGGTTTGAAGCTAAGGGTATTAATTCGTTATTTCATGTGTGAGTTATGACGTTTAAACTATTTTTCACATTTAACCCTAAACTTTAATAAATGATATAATGAACCCTAATCTACGATATTGTTTATAAAACACTTAAGTCTCATTTAATTATAAAACTCTAAAGTATTAAGATCACTGAATACACTAAGTATAAACACCAAATATTAAAACATCATTTCGACAATTATGGAATCATAAATAACATGTACGACCGTTAATGTGTATAGGTTCTGTGAAGAAGGAGTAATCCTTTGCTTTCCGTATTTCTGCTTTTCGATCATTTGCTTTGGAATAAGGTACAGATATTCTGACCTTTTCAGTAAAGGTTCCTTATAACGTTTTCTTTTCGTTAGCTTTTATATTAGGGTTTCCTAAGCCTTTGATATGAACCCCATTATGTTTGTTTGAGCTGTTGCTTATTTGAACTCTGATTTCTGAATTATGAAACATCTGATTTTGAACTATATGATATGAAAACTTTGATTTTGAAAATATGATTAATCTTCTGATAAAATATGATCTATGTCAGTTTTGACATTCTGATTTGACCTAAGATAGTTTGAAACCCGAGCCAAATATATACTAGTCATGGGGGTTCCATGTCCGTGTCAGTGATGCACTTCTGACATGACTCTAGGGCAGTAGAGTGATGTTCTGCCACGTCCCTTATCTGTTATCTGTTATGAGCTCAAGTTATATTATATGACCAATATCTGTCTGTGGGGCGTATGGATGCATCCTAGATCTGTTATCTGTTAATTGTTATATGTTATATGTTATCTGATGATTGATGCTGCGTGCATGCACGTCCTTCATAACTCCGGTAGGTCTCCCCTACAAATGTTGCCTTGTGTGAATATGAATATGAATATGATTATGATCTGATATTTGTTTCTGGGCTCGAGGTAGTTAACTATAAAACTTATTCGATAATTCTGATTTATACTTTGGAAATGATTATGATTTTACTATCTTTCGTTCACTATATTCTGTATTTGGTTTCGTTTCGTATTCGCTTTGCTTGTATATCTGTTCACTGGGCTTTTGAAGCTCAGCCGCATTTCTTTTCTTCCGCGACAGGTATCTAAGCATTGGAGCTGGGTTTTTGCTTTGGGATGAGAGCTGAGTGGACTTACCTTAGAGATATTTAGCTTTGATCTTATGATGCCATTTAAGACTTTCTATTTCAGATATTTTATTGGAGTTTATTTTTCCGTTGGGACCTATGTATTGAAGTCATGTTGACTTGAATTATTTCAGTATTTATGCTAAGACTTCTTTTGGATATTTATGTTTGCTTTGATATGACACCATTATTTGTGATTCCTTTACCCTTGTCGGGTCGGGGCGTTACAATTTATGGTATCAGAGCCTAGGTTTTGAGACCCTTAGAGCTTAGGCTACGACCTGTGAGGATTGGGTAGACTTTAGGATTCCTTCTGCGTACTTCCATTTCGTATCTCACCTTTGTTCATTTTGCTAATCGTTTGAATATCGTTCAGATGGTTCGAACTCGTACTAACGGTAGCGCGGATGGAGACGATGATGCTCCTAACATTGATGCTGCGATTGCTAATGCTCTCAACACTCTTTTCCCTGGTCTTACTACACCTGAGATGATAGCACAGGTGATCAACAACATTCGCAATCAGACTGGTGCTTCGGGTAGTGGTGGAGGAAATCAACCCACTGGCATTCACACTTGGCTCGAGCGTTTCGGTAAGCTCAAGCCTCTTTCGTTTAGCACTGCTGCTACTCCCACTGAGGCCGAGGACTGGATCACTCATATTGAGAAGCTGTTTGAAGTATTGGGTTGTGGAGACGAGTTTAAGACTCGTTTGGCTGCATTTAAGTTGGAAGGTGATGCTTTGAATTGGTGGAAGGCACTCAAACAAGCAAGAGGAGGAGATGCTTTTGCTGTTACTTGTACCTGGACTGAGTTTCGGACTATCTTCTATAACCGTTACTTCCCTGATGCTGAGCAGCAAAGGTATGAGAGGGATTATCAGGCAATTTACCAGTTTGATCATGAGAACTCCAATGAGTACATGAGTAGGTTTATGAGGCTGGTAAGTTTTGTGGGAACGATTGCTGGAGATGGTAGGCGCCAAGCTAAGCACTTCAAGTGGGGACTGAAGAAGTGGGTGTTGGACCGACTGCTTAATATTGAGTATGAGAACGTGTCGGCCTGCAATGACGCAGCTCGTAACATTGAGATCTTTCATGAGGTTTCGGGTTCCAACAAGCGTAACCGCGATGGTGATCGGATTCAAGGTAGGACTCAAAGTAATGATTATAAGGGAAATTCTGGCAGGATTTATGATTCGAGGGGTCAAGTGGATAGGAGTTATGATCAGCGGGGTCAGTCAGGAAGGAATGTTGACTCTAGGCGCCCTGAAGCGAGGAGTCAGGATAGCAGAGCTGCTGGTAGGAATGGAAATGATCGTCAGAATCAAGGTAACAATAACCAGCGTTACAACAAGGATCAGTCAGCTCGAGGATCAAATCAGGGTCGTGCTTCAGGATCTTCTGGTCAGCAAAGGACGACTGAAGTTTTGCCTCCCCCACCTATCTGTACTACTTGTGGAAAGGCTCATCCGGGACCGTGTTTCAAGGCCACTGGTGGATGTTTCTCTTGTGGTTCCACTGCTCACAAGATCAAGGATTGCCCTAAGAAGAACCCGGTGATTCCTGGAAACTACATCAAGCCGCCACCTACTACTGGACGTGTTTATGCTACTACTCGGAATCAGGCGGAGCGCACTTCAGGTACCATTACGGGCACTCTTTTCATTGATGATTATTCCGTCTTCGCTTTATTTGATATCGGTGCCACACACTCCATTATATCTGTCACATTTGCTAAGAAACTTAATATGAAGCCCAAACCATTAACAAATCACTTATCGATTTCTACGCCTATGAAAAACCACATGATCATTGATCATAAATACGTTAAGTGCCCTCTTCGTTTTGATGATCGTATTCGCTCTGCAAATCTGTATCCTCTCGATATGGTCGACTTTGATATCATTCTAGGCATGGATTGGTTGGCTTATCATAGAGCTTCAATTGACTGCTATGCTAGAACTGTGATCTTTGGAGACATAAAACATCCTGAATTTGTTTATTTTGGTTCTCAACCTCTCAAATCTGTTAAGCTCATTTCTGCTATGAAGGCACGGACCATGATTGCTCATGGGTGCCAAGGTTTTCTGGCATTTGTTAAAGACACATCTTTAGAGAGTCCTAACATTGAAAATCTTTCTGTTGTTTGTGAATTCACCGACGTTTTTCCCGATGAACTCCCTGGTCTTCCCCCAGCTAGAGAAGTTGAGTTTAGCATTGAGTTAATTCCTGGTGCTGAACCGATTTCGAAAGCTCCGTATCGTATGGCACCTATAGAACTGAAGGAGTTGAAGGAGCAGCTGCAAGAGATGATAGAAAATGGATTTATTCGACCCAGTGTTTCTCCATGGGGTGCACCTGTTTTGTTTGTAAAGAAGAAGGATGGAAGCATGCGTCTATGTATCGACTACCGTGAACTCAACCGTATTACCATTCGTAATCGTTATCCTCTGCCGCGTATAGATGATTTGTTTGATCAACTACAAGGAGCGAAGTTCTTTTCTAAGATTGATCTGAGATCTGGTTATCACCAGCTACGTGTGAGGGAGCAAGATGTTCCTAAGACCGTGTTTCGTACCAGATATGGTCACTACGAATTCCTCGTTATGCCTTTTGGTTTGACAAATGCGCCTGCGGTGTTTATGGACCTAATGAATCGTGTTTTCCATGAGTTCCTCGATAAGTTCGTTATCGTTTTCATCGACGACATTTTGGTTTACTCTAAGTCTGAAGAAGAGCATGAACAACATCTCCGGATAGTTTTGGAGATTCTAAGGAAGAAGAAGTTGTACGCCAAATTTTTGAAGTGCGAGTTTTGGTTAAGACAAGTCGCGTTCCTTGGTCATATTGTATCTGCTGATGTTATCACCATGGATCCGTCTAAAGTTGAGGCTATCACTAAATGGCCAAGACCTACGACAGTGACTGAGGTTAGGAGTTTTCTAGGACTTGCTGGTTACTACCGACGTTTTGTTGAAGGTTTCTCTCGTTTAGCTTTGCCCCTAACCCAACTGATGAGAAAAGGTGAAAAGTTTGTATGGACGGATGAAAGAGAAAAGAGTTTTGAAGAGTTGAAACGGAGATTGGTGTCCGCTCCTATTTTGACTCTTCCATCTGGTTCTGGAGGATTTCAAATTTATAGTGATGCATCTAAGAAAGGATTGGGCTGTGTTTTGATGCAACATGGAAAGGTAATAGCTTATGCTTCAAGGCAGCTAAAACCTTATGAGGAGAATTACCCAACTCATGACCTTGAGTTAGCTGCAGTGGTGTTCGCGTTGAAGATCTGGAGGCATTACTTGTATGGAGAGACGTGTGATATTTTCACTGATCATAAGAGTCTCAAGTATATTTTCACTCAGAAGGAACTTAACATGAGACAAAGAAGATGGTTAGAACTTCTTAAGGATTACGACACCAACATTCAATACCATCCAGGTAAGGCTAATGTAGTTGCTGACGCACTTAGCCGGAAATCAGGCATTCTTGCAAGTATTGAGATTGAACCTAGGATTATTCATGACTTAGAGCATTTGGATGTTGAGCTATGCGTACGAGGTTTTGATGGATACTAGGCTAGTATGAAGGTGGAGTCGAACCTTATACTGCAAATTAAAGAAGCTCAGAAAGATGATGGCGAGCTGTGGGCCGTGGCGCAAAATGTTGAAGAAGGTAAGCAGACGGAGTTTAAGGTTGATGATGACGGAATTGTATGGTATGAAGATAGGCTTTGTGTTCCCAATGATCCGGTACTTCGCGAGAAAGATATGACTGAAGCTCATAGTTCTCCTTTCACTATCCATCCTGGTTCTACCAAGATGTATAGGGATTTGAAACAGTACTTCTGGTGGAATGGCATGAAGCAAGATGTGGCGACATTTGTGTCGAAATGTATGATTTGTCAGCAGGTTAAGATTGAACATCAAAGGGCTAGCGGATTGTTACAGCCATTGGATATTCCAACATGGAAGTGGGATAAGATATCTATGGATTTTGTGACTGGACTACCTCTTACTCGGAAGAAGCATGATGCGATTTGGGTAGTTGTTGATCGACTAACCAAATCTGCTCATTTCTTACCAATCAGAAAGGATTATGGTATTGGTAGATTGGCGGAAATTTTTCAGCAAGAGATAGTTAGACTTCATGGTACTCCGGCATCTATTGTGTCTGATAGGGATCCGCGTTTTACTTCTCGTTTCTGGAAAGGTTTGCAAAAAGCTTGGGGCACTCGACTTAATTTTAGTACGGCATTTCATCCTCAAACAGATGGTCAGTCAGAGAGGACTATTCAGACCTTAGAGGACATGCTAAGGGCTTGTGCTTTGGAATGGACGGGCAGCTGGGATGAATATTTGTGTTTAGTAGAGTTTGCATACAACAACAGTTGGCATGCTAGCATTAAGGCAGCACCGTTTGAACTTCTTTATGGGAGGAAATGTAGAGCACCTACTTGTTGGGATGAAGTAGGTGAACGTTTAATTGAAGGTCCGGAAATGATTGAGATCACTAATGAGAAAGTAGCTGTTGCTAGAGAAAAGTTGAAGGAAGCTAGGTCTCGTCAGAAAAGCTATGCCGACAAGCATCGTCGTGATTTAGAATTTCGGGTTGGAGATAGTGTATTTTTGAAAGTCTCGCCGTTTAGAGGTGTGAAACGTTTTGGAATCAAGGGCAAGCTCAGTCCTCGATTCATCGGTCCGTTTGAGATTCTGGAACGTATAGGAGAAGTTTCGTATCGATTAGCACTTCCGCCTCAGTTATCGCATGTTCATGACGTTTTCCATGTATCACTCCTAAGGGGATACAACTATCATCCATTACACGTTGCTTCTTATCCGTTTGATCAAATTCAGTCCGATATGTCTTTATCTGAAGAACCGGAAGCTATTTTAGAAAGACAAGATAGAGTTATGAGAAATAAAGTCATTCCGTTCGTTAAGATTCTTTGGAAAAATCACCCGGAGCGTGAGGCTACTTGAGAAACCGAGGAGTCGATGCGAGCTAGTTATCCTCATTTCTTTGAATAGTTTGGTATGTTCTCATTTCGTTTTCGTTTCATTTCATTTCAATTTTCGAGGACGAAAATTCTTCTTTTAGAGGGGAAGAATTGTAAAACCTGAAAATCTAAAACATAGATAAAGACTAAAATACCCTTGGAATCGAAAATTATAAAATACGTAAAATACGTTTATAATCATTTAACGAAATTAAAACCTAAATTACGAATAATTAAAACTTAACTAATATGTGTATGTGATCGACATTTGTACGACGAAGATTTAAACATCTCGCTAAAGTGTTGGGCCGATTAGTTGGGCCTTGTCATTCGTTATTTGGTGAACCATGTTGGGCCGCGTTTGTTTTGTTCGTGTGGATCAAGAGCCGAAGGCCACCTATAAGTATAACTCATTTACACAAAATTGAAACCCTAGTTTTGGTTGCCTCTTCTTTTCTTTTTGTTCCATTCGGCCGAGTAACAAACACCCTTGGTGTCGCGAGTTTTGTTCAACGAGCTAAGGTATAACATGTTTTCTCGTCTTCCTTTGTTACACCTTGCGTTAATATATGTTGTATATGTTTTGTTTAGTCGGATCTTGTGTTTTCCTTTTGTGGCCGAACCGTATGAAACCAACAAGACAAACCATAATGACTTGAACCTTATAATTATTAAAGAGCATGTTATTTGATACGTATTATTTGAATCGGATCATAGTTAAGTCGAGCCATATAAACCGAACCACATATATATATATAACCGAACCATATAAGAGTTTTTGAACGTGTATTAAACGAGTAAGGGATCATGTAAACCTAAACCCTAGATTGAGATGTGAACCGAACCATGCATGCCGAACCATAATTGGTTTGTGAACCGTGTATCATGCGTGTGTTTTATAAGTCAAGTGAGCTTGTCGATATGTAAACGTAGTACGTGGTCATATCTATTCTAAGCTATTGTGCATGTGTGTGTCGATGTGTCTAATCCGGATAATAAGTAACTTTGGTTGTCACATGAAATCATAAACGTGCATGGGTATAAAAGTTGACGTATAACATATATATATAAGTAACGTATGGTTAAGACATGAATGTGTTGAGTAAATAAACAAGAGTAACGAGTCATTAAATGACGTAAAATATAAAGTAAATGCACATTGATGTGATATTAAAAGAATGAGAAAACCCTAGAACATAAATGAGAGTCGATTAGGGTTTGAAGCTAAGGGTATTAATTCGTTATTTCATGTGTGAGTTATGACGTTTAAACTATTTTTCACATTTAACCCTAAACTTTAATAAATGATATAATGAACCCTAATCTACGATATTGTTTATAAAACACTTAAGTCTCATTTAATTATAAAACTCTAAAGTATTAAGATCACTGAATACACTAAGTATAAACACCAAATATTAAAACATCATTTCGACAATTATGGAATCATAAATAACATGTACGACCGTTAATGTGTATAGGTTCTGTGAAGAAGGAGTAATCCTTTGCTTTCCGTATTTCTGCTTTTCGATCATTTGCTTTGGAATAAGGTACAAATATTCTGACCTTTTCAGTAAAGGTTCCTTATAACGTTTTCTTTTCGTTAGCTTTTATATTAGGGTTTCCTAAGCCTTTGCTATGAACCCCATTATGTTTGTTTGAGCTGTTGCTTATTTGAACTCTGATTTCTGAATTATGAAACATCTGATTTTGAACTATATGATATGAAAACTTTGATTTTGAAAATATGATTAATCTTCTGATAAAATATGATCTATGTCAGTTTTGACATTCTGATTTGACCTAAGATAGTTTGACACACGAGCCAAATATTAACTAGTCATGGGGGTTTCATGTCCGTGTCAGTGATGCACTTCTGACATGACTCTAGGGCAGTAGAGTGATGTTCTGCCACGTCCCTTATCTGTTATCTGTTATGAGCTCAAGTTATATTATATGACCAATATCTGTCTGTGGGGCGTATGGATGCATCCTAGATCTGTTATCTGTTAATTGTTATATGTTATATGTTATCTGATGATTGATGCTGCGTGCATGCACGTCCTTCATAACTCCGGTAGGTCTCCCCTACAAATGTTGCCTTGTGTGAATATGAATATGATTATGATCTGATATTTGTTTCTGGGCTCGAGGTAGTTAACTATAAAACTTATTCGATAATTCTGATTTATACTTTGGAAATGATTATGATTTTACTATCTTTCGTTCATTATATTCCGTATTTGGTTTCGTTTCGTATTCGCTTTGCTTGTATATCTGTTCACTGGGCTTTTGAAGCTCAGCCGCATTTCTTTTCTTCCGCGGCAGGTATCTAAGCATTGGAGCTGGGTTTTGCTTTGGGATGAGAGCTGAGTGGACTTACCTTAGAGATATTTAGCTTTGATCTTATGATGCCATTTAAGACTTTCTATTTCAGATATTTTATTGGAGTTTATTTTTCCTCTGGGACCTATGTATTGAAGTCATGTTGACTTGAATTATTTCAGTATTTATGCTAAGACTTCTTTTGGATATTTATGGTTACTTTGATATGACACCATTATTTGTGATTCCTTTACCCTTGTCGGGTCGGGGCGTTACATGTAGGGCTACTAAAGAAGTTGAGAGGCTTAATGATTTATATTCTAATGAAAGACAAGAGTTGTATACTGCTAATTATACTGTGTCAAACCTTAGGAGAGCTTTAGCAGTATTAGAAAAGCAAATAGAGCACTATCAGGCAAATGAGTCAAAATATAATGATGATATGATTCTTCTTAGAAGAGAGGTAGAACATACAACTGCTGTGAATGAAGCATACCAAAAGGAGCTTGAAAAACTTCAAAAGAAAATTGAAAATGTCAATTTAACTTTAGATACATGTTATCATCAGTCTAAGTCAATTGATAAAATTTAGAATGCTCAAATATATAATAAAGCTAAGTCTGGTATGGGTTATAATACAGTGCCTCCACCCCTAAGAGGTGTTCCATCACCTCTAGGTATAGACTTAGCTCATATAGGCTTAGAAGATTTTAAGTATCTTGAAAGAGAATATGGTCCTTTAAAGGACACAGTGGTGAAAAGTGAGGAAGAGATTAAGCTTGATAATGATGTTTTTGAGAGTGCTAGTGACTCATCTGTTGTTGATGAGAATGTTAAAAAGAATGTAGAGGCTTCTATCCCAAAAGTTGTTAATACTGTTACAGAGGAACCTAGGAAACCAGTTAATAAACCTATACCAACTGTAAGGTATGATGAGATGTATAGGAACAAGCCTTCAGCTCCTAGGGGTAACAAGAGGAGTTGGAATCATGTCAAATCTCAACAACTAGGTAGTGATTTTGTAATGTACAATAAGGCATGTTTTATCTGTGGTAGTTTTGATCATTTACATGCTTATTGTGACTATCATGTTGGGAGAAGGGAAGTCCATGGGAATAAAAGGGTGGAGACTAACAGATTTCAAAATAATGTACACCCTAATTCACATTGCAAAATGGTCCCAAGAGCAGTTCAACTTAGTAGTGGCCTCAAAACTTTTGCCACTGCAAAATCTGTTAACACTGCTAACCCTAAATCACCTGTTAAAAGTGAAAACTTCAAAACAACTTCTGCAAAATCTGCACAAATAGGGAAATGAACCTCTCAAGCTAAAAAGGTTAATTATAACCAACAGTGGGTGCCTAAAAAGAAACCAGCAGTTTCCACCTCTCATTCAAAAGTTACCACTGCAAGGGTTTTGAACAAGAAAAGGGGGGACATGGGCAATGCTGTGAAGGCCTCAGCACGTTGGGAATGGAAACCTAAAGGAAATACCTCTACAACAATCCCAATGGTGTATCAATGACCTTTGATAGATTTAACTATATTGATACACGAGGCAGATCCAAGTCAATCATGGCTTGGGTCCCCAAAAGAAATTAACTCTTTACTCTTATGTGCAGGAACATCCAAGGTCAAAAAGGTCAGATCAAGGATATACAGATAGTGGGTGTTCATGGCACATGACTGGAAACAAGTCCTATCTTTCTGATTTTGAGCATTATGATGGACAGTATGTCAGCTTTGGAGGTGGAGTAAATGGAAAAGTTGCTGGTAAAGGAGTTAGAAAAACTGGTAATTTGGACTTTGAACCTGTGTACTATGTAAAAGAGCTAAAGTACAATCTTTTTAGTGTGTCACAAATGTGTGACAAGATGAAAAATGTTCTTTTTACCAAAGATATGTGTTTTGTTCTCTCTAAGGATTTTAAGATGCCTGATGACAATCAGATTCTTCTTAAAATTCCTAGAAAATGCAATCTCTATAACTTTGATATGAACAACATTGTAGCTAAAGATGATTATACTTGCTTGCTTGCAAAGGCCATAGTGGATGAATCCATGTTATGGCATAGAAGACTTGGTCATGTTAACTTCAAAACCATTAACAAGATTGTCAATGATGGTTTGGTGAGAGGATTACCTCAGAAAAGATTTGAAAATGATCAAACCTGTGTGGCTTGTCTTAAAGGCAAACAACACATAGCTTCTTGCAGGTCAAAGTTGGTTAACTCTATTGCTCACCCACTTCAAATGTTACATATGGACTTATTTGGTCCTACATCAGTGAGCAGCTTGAATCTCAAGAAATATTGTCTAGTGGTGACTGATGATTTTAGCAGGTTTACATGGGTTTTCTTTCTTGGAACCAAAGATGAAACAACTGGCATCCTCAAGATCTTTATCACAGAAGTAGAAAACCAATATGATATGAAAGTTAAAATCATTAGGTGTGACAATGGAACAGAATTCAAGAATAGAGTTATGGATGAGTTTTGCAGAGATAAGGGTATTAAAAGAGAATTTAGTATGGCTAGAACTCCTCAACAAAATGGTGTTGCTGAGAGGAGGAACAGAACACTGATAGAGGCTGCTAGAACCATGTTGGCCGACTCTAAATTGCCAATCACTTTTTAGGCTGAAGCAATTAATACTGCATGTTATGTGCAAAACAGGGTTTTAGTAGTAAAGACAAAGAACAAGATGCCTTATGAATTGTTTAGGGGTAGACCTCCTATCCTTGACTTCATGAGACCATTTGGGTGTCATGTATCTATTCTCAATACCATTGATTATATGGGAAAGTTTGATGAAAAGGCTGATGAAGGGTATTTTGTTGGGTATTCCATGAGTAGTAAAGCTTTCAGAGTATTCAACTTAAGAACCCAAAAGATTAAAGAGAATCTGCATGTGGAATTCCTGGAAAACAAAGTCAATCTCAAAGGAAATGGTCCAGAAAGGCTGTTTGATCTTGACACACTAACCAATACTATGAATTATGTAACTGTTTCCACAGGAACATCTTCTTTTGATTTTGCAGGTTTAGAAGAGTTTCTTGATGATGATGAACCAAGCAAAGATCATGCAGATGATCAAGATGAATTCAGTTTACCTCTTTGGGACTATGTAGATAATGATGATATATCAAAGACTGGAGATGCTCTTCCTTCTAGTGATTTGGGAAAGGAAGGAGGTAGTAATTTGAATGCTGAAAATTCTGAAAGCAGTGAAAATTCAGATTCCATTGTTAGGCAAGATGTTTCCACTGCAACACCAAATGTGGAAATCACAACTCCAGTTACTGAGGAAGCTCAAGCCAATGATGTTGAAATCTCAAATATGCCAAGTGAGATTGCAGTTCCTCAGACTCCCCACACTTCTATTCATAAATCACATCCTCTTGAAAATGTGATTGGGGATGTCTATTCACCTGTGAAGACTAGAAGACAAACTAAGCTGCCTGATGTCCATGGATTCATTAGTAAAATATATGAGTCCAAGATTCATGAAGACAAGAATGAATGTCTCTTTATGTGCTTTCTGTCACAAATAGAGCCAAAGAATGTTTACAAAGCACTTGAAGATGAAAGTTGGGTGGAAGCAATGCAAGAAGAGTTGCTCCAATTTAAGCTTCAAAAGGTTTGGGTGCTTTGTGATTTGCCTTCTGGCAAGAAGGTAATAGGTACCAAATGGGTGTTCAGAAACAAGAAAGATGAAAGAGGAATTGTTATTAGAAACAAAGCTAGGCTTGTGGCTCAAGGATACACTCAAGAGGAGGGTATTGACTATGAAGAAGTGTTTGCCCTAGTTGCACGAATTGAAGCAATTAGGCTATTCTTAGCTTATGCATCCTTTATGGGCTTTAAAGTTTATCAAATGGATGTAAAGAGTGCCTTTCTATATGGGCAGATTGATGAGGAGGTTTATGTCTCACAACCTCTAGGTTTTGAAGACCCTGAATACCCTAACAAAGTCTACAGGGTAGTTAAAGCTTTGTATGGCTTGCATCAGGCACCTAAGAAATGGTATGAAACCTTAACCACTTATCTTCTTGCTAATGGGTTTCATAGAGGCAGAGTTGATCAAACTTTGTTTATCAAGAAAGACAAGAATGATATCTTGCTTGTTCAAGTGTATGTTGATGATATCATTTTTGAATCTACAAAGACAGTGATGTGCAAAGAATTTGAGAAACTAATGAAAGAAGAATTCCAGATGAGTTCTATGGGTGAACTCACATTCTTTTTGGGACTTCAAGTACTACAGAGGCCAGATGGTATTTTCATTAATCAAGATAAATATGTGGCTGAGATACTTAGGAAGTTTAAATTCACTGATGCAAAGTCATCCAGCACCCCTGCAGACAAGACTACACATCTACTTCTGAAGGAAAATAGTGGTGAAGTTGCTGATGTGCACATGTACAGGTCTATGATTGGATCTTTGATGTATCTTACATCATCTAGACCAGATATCATGTTTGCAGTATGTGCCTGTGCAAGGTTTCAAGTTACTCCCAAGATCTCTCACTTGACTGCTGTGAGAAGATTTTCAGATATCTTAAAGCATTTCCTAATCTATGATTGTGGTACTCCAGAGATTCTCCTTTAGATCTGGTTACTTATTCAGATAGTGACTATGCTGGCGCCAACTTGGATAGAAAATCTACAACAGGTGGATGCCAATTTCTTGGCAACATATTAGTATCATGGCAGTGCAAGAAGCAAACTATGGTGGCTAACTCTTCAACAGAGGCAGAGTATGTGGCTGCTGCAAGTTGATGTGCTCAAGTTTTATGGCTTCAAAATCAACTTTTAGACTATGGGTACAATTTCATGAATACCATCATTCATATTGACAATAGTAGTACCATTTGCATCATTAAGAATCCTGTTCAACACACAAAGACCAAACATATTGAAATTAGACATCATTTCATTAGAGATTGCTATGAAAAGGGTCTAATTCAAGTTGTCAAAATTCATACTGATGACAACTATGCTGATTTGTTAACAAAAGGCCTTGATGTGGGGAGATTTCAGTACTTGGTAACCAGTATTGGGATGCTTAATCCATAACCTTTTTGTCAAAATGTTCTCTGGTGTTGAGGGGAGGCTGTTGGGTACTGAAATTGTTGTATGAGTTTGTATTTGCTTGTTTTGATGGGAGTTGATTTTAAAAGGTGTATATCTGAGATACACAACAAATGGTTATTTGATTCACCATGTCTTACACACATAAGAATCAACTAGTCCAGAGCAAACGGCTACTGGTAAAGACTTGACAAATCCGTTTATGGTTGATAGTTTACCAAAAACTATATGGTTATCAACTCACCATATTCTTTATGATTAAGAGTTGGCTAGTCCATAGCAAACGGCTCATGGTAAAGACATATCAAATCCGTTGATAGCTGGTACTTTGCAAAAAACTATGATAAGAGCAGTCTTGTTATCACATGATTTTTTTTACCACTGCTCTTTGAAATTTTTGTGGAAAATTACCACTGCTAGTTCACAGTTTCCACTGACAGTGTTATTTTACCACTGTTGTTCTAGCCGTTACAACTGATTGTGTCAGTAACTAATTTTTTACTAGCCGTTGAACATAACCACTGTTTGTCATATATATAGGGTTAAAATATTAAGGAAATTATCTTCTTTCCATAAAATGATAAATACTTTCTAAAAGATAATTTTACTTGCGCAATACTTCTAAACCCTAACCCTATATATCTTTCTCTCAATTGGCTAGTTATTCTTTTAATTCTTACTGACATAATATTGTTTTTCATCAAAAGTTTCTATGGCATCTTTAAACTTTGCAAATGAGCACAACCTAGTGGCCTACCTACAAAAGTCTAACGAGAAGAGTGGCCCTGTTTATCATCAAATTGTGGACTTTCTTCATACCACTCATATAAGGTATGCTTTGCTTTTAAAACCCACAATTTATATCTCTCAAATCAAACAGTTTTGGACTTCTGCTACGTCCATAACACTTGAGATTGGAGATACACATGAAACAGTGGATGCTTTACGAGCCACTGTGGATGGGGTAACTATTGATGTTACTGAGGCATCCTTGAGGAGAGTACTCCAATTGGGTGATCTCAATGGTCTCATCACATTACCTATGCCTGAAATTCATGATACTTTATCATCCATGGGGTATGACACCACTGACAAAAATGCTACTTTCAAAAAGAGTGGTTTTTGTCCCCAATGGAGATTTTTGATTCATACTCTGTTACATTGTCTTAGTCCTAAGAAAACATCTTATGAGCAATTTAGTTCAACCATGGCTTATCCTTTGGTTTGTCTAGTCACTGATAAGATTTTCAACTGGTCAAATTATATTTTTACAAGTATGAAAGGCAATGTATAGAGTAAAACAAAAATTTTAATGTATCCAAGGTTTGTGCAAGCAGTGCTAAATGAGTTTCAACTGCAATCAAATCAGTTGCCTAAAGCCTAAAGTTTTTCAAAATTTGAACAAAGATGGCAATATGATTTTTACACCTCTCCTACCACAAATGCTTGCTAAAATTTCAACTGAACAAAACACACCCATAATTAATGTTCCAAACATTGATTATACCCCACCAGTTTCAAGAACTTATGAGAGAAGGCCTAAACAGTCATCTCCTCTCATGACAACACAACAAATTTCTGAACCTTATGGTCTAGGAACAAGCAGTGGTGGTTCTAGACTTCAACCTAGTACAACTAGGGAGGAATCAGAACCTTTGTCCCATGATTCACCTCTCTCAACATGTAACACAGTTGGAAGTGATGAGGGCAGCGGGAACAAATTGGAATTGATGGTTGTGTGTACAAAATTAGTCAAGCAGGTTAAATCTCTCCAGAAGGATTTGGCAAATGTCAAGACGCTGCATGCCAAGGATGTTAAACATTTAAAGGAAGAGATTCAGACCTTAAAGAAGGAGTTGCAGGGGTTGAAAAAGCACAAGAGGACTGCAAAGTTGGTGATTTCATCTTCATCCTCACCAACTGATGGTGATTCAGCTGATCGTGATTTAGGAAATTCTTCCAAACAGGGGAGGAAAACAGGTGCTGACACTGAGGGGAGGACAATTGATTTTGAAGATGAAGGAGATACAAGTAAAGGAGCAAAAGAAACTGAAACTCATGGAGAGCAACTTGAAGATCAAGACATTTTCCAAACTGCAACTGATTTTACCACTGATTTTATTTCCACTGCAGAGCCAACTTTTGCCACTGCAAGTGAAGAATTTGATAATTTGAAGAAAGACAAGGGTAAAGCAGTTATGGAAGATGTAGAGCAAACTGGAAGCAAGATTTCAAAGAAAAGACAAACTCGGATTGCTCTTGATAGAGAACTTGCTAAGAAGATAGCAGAAGAACAAGTTGCTGAGAAGAAAAGATTGAAAGAATTGGAAGTTGCAAGCTTTATGGAAGCTAAAAGATTGGATAAAATGGAAGAAGATCCACTTTCCACTATTCAACCTACAGTTCTTAGAGAGAAGACTCCAGAGTTTAGTTATGTTTCTACTGAAGAAGATATTGAATTCTTGATTGCTAATAATGTAAAAATCAAGAAAAAGGCAATTGACCTGGTAGCTGATGCATCCTTAACTGAGGAACAAAGAACTGCTCAGTTGAAGGATTTCATTCAAATGAAGAACAATCAAGCACTTGAAGATGTGATTAGTACAGTCAAAAAGGGTCAAAAGAAATCAAGACAACCTACCAAGAGACAAATTCTTTCATATATGAAAACTTATTGTTGTCATGTTGGTGGTTGAAAGATGCATCAATTCAAAGGAATGTCTGATGATCAAGTTGAAAAGGCTTACTACAGAACTCAAAAACAAGATAAAGATTTTATTGCAATGGGCTCTGAAGAAGAAGCAAGAAGATTTCCTAGATTGAAGAGAAAGGCCAAAGTAAGTGATTCTCAAACTGTTAAGAAGACTAAAGTTGATGAAGATCAAGTAATGTCTACTGAGAAGGAAATTCCTACTGAGAAATTCACTAAAGAACAATTGACTGGAATGATTGTGATTGAAGAAGGAGATTTTTATCCAGAACCACTGCAAGTTCGACATCCTATTATTGATTGGGAAGTTTTCACTGCTAGCAATTTTGCTCCATCATGGAAGATCACAAGGCTGGGAGGTGAAACTTCATCATTCATGACATTTGAAGATCTTATTAAAGCTTTTGACAGAGATGACCTTAATACATTATGGAGGTTAGTTCAAGAAAGGTTTAATGCTCAAGATCTCAAAGATACAAAGGAGATGCAGTTGTGGATTAATCTTAGAAGGCTTTATGAACCTGATGTTGATGATGATTTTTGGAAGTTCTCATGTCCATGTTCTAGTACTAAATGGTTTTACTATGACTCATGTGAAGTTCATCATGTCTCTACAGCAAATGGAGTAGATGCATTTATGCTTGCTGAGAAAGAATATCCAATCAGAGCTGGAACTCTCACTGTGATGTTATGTACAACAATAAGAGTTCATGAAGACAATGAGAAAGTCAGAGAATTGTTACATAGACTTCAAGAGCTATACAGAAGTTAAGAAAGAAGTGAAGTGTTTGTTTGAATTCTCTAAATCCTTGAAGATATTGCATATTGAAGAAACTTATTGATTTGCAGAGAAATCATAAGTTTAGGGGAGGATTGTTGGGAATAATCTGTTACCACGGATAGTTGTGGTTTACACTGCTTGAATTAACACTAGCAGTGGAAACGTATTCCCACTGCCAGTACATTGTTACCACTGCTATCAGTTTATGTTTAGTTAAACGCGTCTAGATAAGTATAGAATAGATCTTGTGTATATTCTATTATGTTAGCTTTATACTTATCTTGTAAAGGACTCCTTGTTGTATAAAAGGAGGTCCTAGGTTATTGTCTTAGGTACTAGAAAATTTACCTACGTATTACTCACAAAGGCTTCAAGGTGTAACCCTAGTGATAAGCTAAGATCACTCGTATTATTCATCAATAATATTGGAGCTTAAGTTTTGTGTTTAATCTGTGTTTATATACAATACATCATATAATCCATCTTCTAAGTATTACTAAATAAATTCCGCGTGCTTAATAATATCATACAAAATATCATTGACACAAGGAGTGTGTCCAGATCCATCACGTTGATACGAAGTCTAAACTGGGTCCAGAAGGTGTTCCCGTTCAGGATCCTACTTTGTATCGCAGCCTCGCAGGTGGACTACAGTATCTTACCTTTACACGACCGTATTTGTCTTATGTTGTCCAACAGGTATGCCTCTATATGCATGATCCACGGGAACCGTACTTTAACGCTCTCAAGTGTATCTTACGCTATGTTCAGGGGACCTTGGACTTTGGCCTACACCTATATGCATCTTCTACTACATCTCTGGTTGGTTATACTGATGCTGATTGGGCAGGCTGCCCATCTACTAAACGATCCACCTCTGGCTATTGTGTGTTTCTCGGTGATAACTTACTCTCATGGTCTTCCAAGCGCCAACAAACGCTCTCTCGCTCCAGTGCTGAAGCCGAATACAGGGGTGTGGCTAATGTTGTGGCTGAAACTGCATGGCTTCGAAACTTGCTTCGTGAGCTACATTCTCCTTTATCCACTTCCACTCTTGTTTACTGTGATAATGTGAGTGATATTTATTTGTCAGCCAACCCTGTTTAACATCAACGGACCAAGCATATCGAGATAGACATTCATTTTGTACGAGACATGGTTACCGCTGGTCATGTGCGTGTTCTTCATGTCCCCTCTCGCTATTAGTATGCTGACATCTTCACCAAAGGCCTCCCTTCAGTGCTGTTTGAAGAGTTTAGATCCAGTTTGAGCGTCCGCCCTCCTCCCGCTCCAACTGCAGGGGCGTATTAGTCAATATATGTCTATATTTATTATGGCCCATGTGTAACCCATTATATCCATTCTAGAATTATCCTGCATGTATTATATGTACCGACAGATTGAGTTGATGACAACAAGCAAATCAATTACCATTCATTAGATTTGTGATTTGTGGTATTGAGGAGGAGGAGTTCCATTATTATAATAAACTCACATGCAATCCCCGTTACCCAATTTGTATTTTACGTAACACTCATTTTTAACCTATTTAAGGAAATCAGAGAATTTCATGTAAGTTTCTTAGGGGGCGTTTGGTTGGAGTATTTTGAAATTCCGGAATTTTAAATTCAAGAAAATTTAAATTCTTGAGAATTTAAAATTCCGGAATTTAAAATACCTTCGCATGTTTGGTTGACAGAAATTTATAAATATATTTTTTATTTTTTTAATATAAATTTCATAAATATTCTTTAAAAGTTTATAAAAAAAAGTTATAAAAAAGGTTTATAAAAAATTTATAAATAAAGTTTATAAAAAAATTATAAAAAAAGTTTATAAAAAAGTTTTATAAAAATTTTATAAGAAATTTAAAAAAAAAAAAGTTAATAAAAAAAGTTTATAAAAAATTGATAAAAGAAGTTTATAAAAAATTTATAAAAAAAGTTTATAAAAAAATTATAAAAAAAAAAGTTTATAAAAATTTATAAAAAAGTTTTATAAAAATTTTATGAAAAAAAAGTTTATAAAAAATAGTTTATAAAAAAAGTTTATAAAAAATTGATAAAAGAAGTTTATAAAAAATTTATAAAAAAAGTTTATAAAAAATTTATAAAAAAGGTTTATAAAAAAGTTTTATAATATTTTATAAGAAATTTATAAAAAAAATAGTTTATAAAAAATTGATAAAAGAAGTTTATAAAAAATTGATAAAAAAAAGTTTATAAAAAAATTATAAAAAAAGTTTATAATTTTTTTTTCATACATATTATATTTAAAAGTTTATAAAAAAACAATAAGAAAAAAAGTTTATAATTTTTTTTTCAAGTAAATTAGAATTCCTCACTTTTTAGAGGCATTATAATTCTCTCCATTTTGGCAATTCGTGAAATTCTAAATTACTTCAAAGACCCTCGCTTAAGTTACCAAACTTGATTCTCTTTCACACCACTATTTCTTGTCTACCGTACGTACTTGTTTTCAGTGGGTGGGTGTTCCCATTTGGTGACAAGTAAAGCTGCAACCTCATAATACTACTCTTTACATAAAAGATTACATGTTATTATTTCAAATTTTTGTGAGTTGAAGACATTGTTTTAATGGTTAAAGCTCGTGAATCCGTGATATAAGATTAACTAATTTAAATTTATTTTGTTTTCAAAAGTTACAACATATTAAGGACGACCATAAATATAAAGGCAAATTATTTATCTTCCGACCAATCTTCCTAGTTACATAGTATGTCTTATTTTTACTTGAGAAATAATAAAATGGCTCACATTCTCACCATCTAATCCAACGATTTCAATCAGATTTGTGATTACAAAGATTATTGAGAAGATTTGTAGGAAAATAAATCATTTTTTCTAACGTCGGCATTTTATTTAAAAAAAAAAAAAAAAAAAAAAAAAAACAACTAGCAAGAAGCTAGCAATTGCATGAGAGATTTTAATCAATCAGTCCAACTACAAAGCATGCAACCTCTAGACTTGATCCAAGAAAAAGAGCACAAAAGAATATTATCAAAGATGTCACTTTTCCTCATAAAGTAAGAGTTAAAAG
This sequence comes from Chrysanthemum seticuspe, assembly GCA_019973895.1. Taxonomy (NCBI): domain Eukaryota; kingdom Viridiplantae; phylum Streptophyta; class Magnoliopsida; order Asterales; family Asteraceae; genus Chrysanthemum; species Chrysanthemum seticuspe. The sequence goes on along the minus strand of BPTQ01000005.1, from coordinate 342,412,078 downwards.
CGACATTACGAAACCGCCAAATCCACCATAAAGAAGTCACGATGATGACATACATACGGTGAATCTTCTCTTTGGGCCGAAGCCCAGTTGTAAAAGGGCCCGTTTGTTTGTACAACCCACACGAGGTGTTGGAGGTCATGTTATCTCGAGTCTTCCCGACTAAATCTCGTTTCATTCAACCAGTCCATGCTACGTCATTCATACGACTCGCCATTTACACACGACTTTTCCCATTCCATTCGCAATACGACCGTCTCATTAACAACATGACATACAAAATTCCGTCAACATTAATACTTAAACACGAGGTAATAATTGAACACAAAATCAATCAAGACAAGTAACTTTTATATTGCAACCTAATTTAAAAAAATATATCACACCTCATAAATATATGAAATTATAAACTTGGAAAACATATGTTTTCAATTGTTAGACACCGGATAATACACTTGTTATACAAAATTATGACATTAGACAAACCGATTAAATAGAAAGTTTCACTCGAGTTATACTATTCTTCTATAACTATGTAAACTATTTTTACAATTCACAAACAAGGTATACTTCACGAAAACTTATATTTCTCAAATATACGCATGTATGTATATATAAACTAAGTCTTATATATATACGTAACTTTTCAAAACATGTCGGATATATTTGAAAACTACATCGTATCTTAATACAAGAAACACATAAATTAAGTTACAACTTAATCTCTTTTTAACCATATTTATACTAGAACTATATATATATATACACATAATATATATGCACATCCTTTTTCGTTCACACCGACAAAGTCCCATCATATGTACTATTTTCGTACACTATCTTTTGGTCATTATTAAACCGAATCGCCTTCATCTTCGATATTGCTTTCCAAGTCATATTTTCATAAGCCGATATACCCACAAACATTGAAAAAGCTATTTTCAAACTTTAACGATGCCACACAAGCAACAACAACACAAACAATGAAAAACACATAAAGTTTGGTTAAACTTTATCAAACATGGGATAAAAACTAAAATTTACCGTACTAATTTAGGTTGCGTGTCAGAGTCATGCACTATCACCATTTGATTTGTTCACTTCAGACTTCTGTTTGCTGAGATGAGTTTATAGGCCCATTTTATTTGTTAAACTGTTCTATAAACTTTGGGGTGAGAAACATGCAAAACATTTTTATGGACCAACTGAAAACTTATGTTTATTTAAACTGTTACATAGAGTAGCCTGAGTAGTTAAATCCCCTTTTTGGCCAAACTCATAAACCGTTAATCCTTGCTGGGAAGCGCGAATGCTATAAATAGATCTATTGGGGGTGACTCCCCCGTTCGGGTTGACCGGATAGGCAATCGGACGTATATCATGTCGAGATTCAAGTGTTTTGGGATTTCAACACTTGCAAGGCCTTTATTTTACATGTTTCTAGAGCATGCACACTATGGTTAAGCTTCAGTTTCATGAACTTGGTGCTAGCGTAACATGTTTCACAACTGTTTTGAAATGATTATGATATTGGTCCATCTTTGATTAAATATCTAAACATATGAACTCACCACATTTTTGCTGACTTTTAGCATGTTTTTCTCAGGTGTTTGATTTGCAGGCAAGGTAATGGCAAGGCAATGGTCATAGACTATCCACTGAGGCATTTTTACACAAAATATGACTTATTTTATGGGATAACTAAAACATATGGGCCATATCTTTCGCACTTGACATTACATGTAAATCTCTTTAATAATTAATGAAATTTAAATGGAGTATATATTCCGTTCTTTATTATATTGTGTTGTGTATACCAATTGAGTAGCACCCCATGTGCTTCCGCTGTATAAATTTGAGGGTGTTACAAAATATGAACACACTTAATACGAAACACGTACGTATTAGAGAATTTCCTGATGATCATAACAAATTGTCAATCTCCAGATGTATCTTTCGATTTTCATCACAAAATACAAATGAATGAATACAAGAAGTACAAGGTCAAATAATGTTTTATCTTCTTCCTAAACCTAATTCATGTGACATCTATATTTACCCTTTCAATCGAAAAGCAAACAATGCAAGAATTTACAAGCAAATTTAAATTCATACTGCCATTGCCTTTTACTTCTACGAAAAATGCCAAGCACCATCACCCCCTCTTGACGCTCATGTCTTGATCAGTTTAAGCTTCAACCCCAAGCTTTCAGGCGAAAGTAGCTCTGCTGAGATGCGAGGCGGGCTGAGTGGGCTCTTTGGGCTGCCACCAAACTAGCTCAGTCTATACAATCCATACCCTGTTAGAAAATACTCCAATGAAACCAAAACTTCTTGTAGATGCTTTTTCCGTAACCAATGATCCACAATCCTGCACCTTTACTGTAACAATTCGCATTTTCAGGATTTCTATCCATTCTCAAAATTTTACTATTCACCTCGAGAAATTACTATTCACTTTTACTATTCACTTTCACTATTCATCCCATAAAAATTTTATTTCACATTCTCGTAAGATAAATTATTTTAGTAATATCATGAGAGTTTGACAATCGTTAGATCATTTTCACAAAAGTTATTAAGAAAACATCATTTTAAAGTTTCGTTTTGGTCGGAACACCATTTAAACATCCCGAGCATAACGAAAATCAACTCTGACAATTTTTCTCACATCAGATTAATTTTTAGATCACTCATAATAAATTTGAATAATTTTTAAGATTTCATTTAAAAATGTTACCAAATAAACCCTGAGCCATACAAGACTAAACTTACGTTTTAAACAAATCTACGTAGACCCAGACTTAACCATTTATGCACTGTATTTTCTAAGATGTTTAGAAACTTTTATATTTTTGGAAAAGTCAAACATATTTCCCTCCTCCTTTGACCATAAAGAAATTAACCTTGTACGTTCTACATTTTTGCTTAAATCACGTAACTTTTAAACTTCACGTATAACTGTTAAGTTATCCCACGTATGACGAAAACCACATTTTGACATCTCATATCACTTTTAGACTAATTTTAGTCTACTCTAAATAAATTCACGGTCATTTCCCTGAAATTTTGTTCTTTTCTGATAAACTGCGAATTACGCGTTTTTGACCCGTGTTTCCAGTTTTAAGCAGCGTTTTTGCACCCAATAAGACTTATTGTTGGGATATGAAAGTGCTGAAGATATGAAAGTACTGAAGATATGAAAGTACTGTAAGCTGCAAAGTACTGGAAGAAGTCAAAGAGTCAAAGTACTGCTAAAGACAAAGTCAAAGTACTGCACTATGAAGTCAAAGTACTGCAAGAACAAAAGAACTGTTATATTCATTTATGGAAAGTATTGTAACTCTAGAATATTCTATGTTTAGATTACTTGTCGTACAAGAATAAAAATTGTAAACCGACTAGGATATCCTTGAGCCTATAAAAGGACTCCTAGATTGGCCTTAGAGAGGTACGAGTTTATGAGTTTTAGAGTTTACGAATTCACAAGTTATTTAGTGTTTTAGAGAGAAGTTCGATAATCTTAGAGTTGTTTAGAGTATCTGCATAATAAGCAGATTTAAAGTTTATAATAAAAGTTATTCTTCTTAGCTTTGTTAAGTAAATTCCGCGTACTTAATAAAGATTGCTCAGTGTTTCTTTGTTAATAACTTAGGATTTATCCGAGGTTATTAAACCTTAACAAGCTAGTTTAAGTTAGTTTGATTAAAGTATATCGATCCAACAAGTGGTATCAGAGCTTGTGTGGAAACTCTGACTAGGAAGAAACCCTACTTCAACAATATTCAAGATGTCGACTGAAGCTGTTCCACCACCCTCAATCACCTCACTCAGAATTCCAATAATCAAGAAGGGAGAATATGATCTCTGGTGCATGAAGATGAGGCAGTATATTGCCATTACAGACCATGCTCTATGGAATGTAATTGTTAATGGCAATGAAGTAGTTCCAGAATCTATTAATATTCCTGGACAACCAATAGCACCAAAGGCAGTCTTACCAGCAACAACCCTAAGGAATCAAGAAAAGGCACTAAACATTCTCTTATCTGCCATTCCAGATGGTCATCTTCTCAAATTTCATGATGCTAAAGATGCTAAGCAGCTCTGGGCTGCTCTTAAGACCAGATTTGGAGGGAATGAAGCCTCTAAAAAGATGCACAGAAATTTGCTGAAGCAACAGTTTGAAACTTTCACAGTAGGTGAAAGAGAAAGTCTTGATGCTGCATATGACAGGTTTCAAAATCTCCTCAACATGTTGGAGTTATACAAGGCAGAAGTGTCAGTTGAGGATGTTAATCTAAAGTTTCTAAGGAGTTTGCCATCTACATGGCATGTGATTGCTACAATGATCAGAGGACAACAAGGTTTGGATGTCATGGACTTTGATGATCTATATCATCAACTGAAGGTGTATGAGCATGAGATGAGTGGTCAAACAAATTTCAAGTCTCACAGTATTGCTTTTCTATCATCTGAAAAGAAGAGCAGTACTTCAATCAAAAGTACTGCTTCTCCTCAAAGTACTGTTTCTCAAAGTACTGCTGTTTACAACCCCCCCTTCGTATGCTCAGCAGGCCCCACCACCTACCACTTTGCACTCAGATGAAGTTGTGTGCTCCTTCTTTGCACAATAAGCCAGTTTACCTGTCACTTATGAAGAAGATCTAGCACATATTGAAGAAGATGCACTTGAAGAAATTGATATCAGGTGGCAAGTTGCTATGATCACTGCAAGGATCAAAAAGTACATGAAGAAGACAGGCAAAAGCATTTATTTCAAACCAAAACAAGGAATAACTTTTGACAAATCCCAAATTGAATGCTTTAATTGTCAAAAGACTGGTCACTTTGCAAGGGAGTGCAGATTTGCTAAGTATCAAGCAAACAGAACATCTGAGAAGCCAAAACTTGAGCTCAAAGAAATTCCAATTACTGAAACAAAGGCTTTAGTTGCTCAAGAGAAGTTATCAGAAGTTGACTGGAGTGAAGAGTTTGATGATGAACCAGTGACTTACTGTATGGTAGCAGTGGAAGATGCAGTTGAAGAATCAGTGGAAGCATTGGACTAGAGTACTGTTTTTGATGAAGAACCTGAACATGCTGCTTTGGAATCTGATGATGGCTTTGGAGGATTTGATTGGAGCAAAGAAAGTGAAGATGATCCTGTTCTTCTTGCAATGGTGGCTACTTCACCAACTCAGTCTCCTATCTCTGAGGTATGCTCCAACTGTTATGATTTTTATCATAAATTACTTAACAGTTATGTGATTGA